>CAMXCT020000452.1:27500-227500 GCA_947184155.2 Cladocopium goreaui
CAAAAAAATGGGTCTGAGTTGTAGTTGTTGTTGTCGGGTGTGGGGGGGTGATGGGGGATGCTGGTTTGTGTTTTGTTCCTCCTCCTCCTCCTCCTCCTCGCGCATGTTGTTGTTCTGGCCCTACCCCCCTCCAAAAAAAATGGGTCTGAGTTGTTGTTGTTCTCGTGGTGCCGTGGGGAATGGTGCAGGCGCATTGTTTGTGTTTTCTTTTTCCTTCTCATGCTCGCGTTGTTGTTGCTCTGCCCCCCTCTCCTCTCAAACCACAGCCCCGCCTTGTTGTTGTTGGGGTGTCCCGCGGGGTGGGACACCCATTCTCTAAAGATCCTCCGTCATCCTCCGTGAATATACCACCAGTACTAGTTGTTGTTCCAAGGGCGGGTCCGGGTCCAATAAAAAAAAACGGTTTCAGGTACGCCCTCGCATATTTTGCATTTGTATTTATTTAACAGCCAACAAGGGCCATGCTTTTACAGTTTCGTTGGAGATGACCCTCAGCATGCCTGAGGAGTTACAAAGATGTATCCCAAGGAGAAACACATGGTTTATGGCAGAAGCGCTCCCTGACTTCCCAATCCGGGGCACGTAACATGAGAAACTGGAGGAAAAGACCACAGTCTCAGCTCGTTTTTGGTTGAAAGTTTTTTCATAATCAGCCGTCGTGGCTTCACACCAGTCGGGCCACGGACTCTTTGCACAGAGGAAAAGGATAAATTATAACGACCTCACTGTTCTCCCTGGCCCTGGAATCATGGTTAATAAGGGAAATCATCCCCAAATGGCCCAGCATTTCAGGTCAGTGAATTGTTATAATTTACTCAGATACATGGATATGGATCAATGACTGGTTGATGGTTTGGAACATTTTTCATTTTCTCATATATTGGGAATAATCATCCCAACTGACTTTCATATTTTTCAGAAGTGTAGGTATACCACCAACCAGATGATGAATGTGGATATACACCGTTATAAACCATCCATAGATGGACCATTTCCATAGCTATGTTATTTTACCCAGATGGATATGGATCAATGATGATCAATGTTTGTTTCGACCCCAAGAAATGATGTGTTCAGCTGGAGAAGTGGACGCAACTTGACACTGAAGAACCAGCAAGGTCTGACTGTGGGTCGGTACTAAGAGGTATAGATTGAAACCATGGGGAGCCTGAGTTGCACTTGTAACCACCAAGACAGGGCAATAGGTAAGCTATAGATGCTGTAGTCAATAGATTAAGTTTTTTGTTGGTTTATAACTAGGCTATAACACGCTACAACATGCTATAACTAGGATTTATGGTGGATATGTCTATCTATGTTAAGATAGGATTATAAATTATAGAGTAAATTACATGACTCAACTGATAAACCAAGGTTATCTACAGGGAGCCGTTCCTGTAGATCCCCAGCGAACCGGGTGGAAAGATACCCATATGCGAACCATGGTGCTGGTATACATAACTGGGTGATTAAAAAAAGGGCAGTTTTACCGTTCGCATATGGGATATCTTTCGTGACGGCAGTCATCCAGTGATCCAGATGAGGACCCTGAAAACGCAAGAGGGTATATCCCAAGCAGTTACTGGTAAGGTCAATCCAATCCCATTTATACATTCCGGGTAAACATCCCCTATACAGCCGTTGTTTTTGGGGTTGAATCCCATCCCCAATGATTGTTGCCATCCCAATATGTTTAATTATATTGTACTTCAGATTAATAGATAGTGTTGTTCATTCTTTTCATCTAGAAAAAAATCCCAATGATTTTTTTTGGTAAACAAACTCTCAGTTTTTCCGGTTGCTCCACAAGTATGGCCTTGAACAGTTATAAACTGGAATTATAACTCCTATCACTAGGATTTATATGTATCATTATAAACCCATTTCTAACTGTTAGTTGGGCCACAACTGCAGCCAAGATTCATACGTCCATTCGACCGCCACGGACCGGGCCGAATCGGCCACCTCGCTGTAGGATGGACGAGCCGGACTCCTTCTTGCCCACTGCGAAGGTGCCCACTTCGAAAAATCCAGTCGCCAGGGGATGAAAGAACTCCAACTGGTTGGTTGATGTTGGTCATATAAGTTACCCTCTGGTAAATTAACATAGACCCTGAAAATGACCAATTTTTAGTGGAAACTAGTCTTCCAAGCCCGAAAAATGGCAGGGTCTATGAGTCTATGTTAATTTACTGCAGGGTACTTAAAAGTTATATATCACGATTTACCAGTTTCAAGGGGCAACATTTCGGTGTTTTTTGCTATCATGATTTCTATTCCACTTGCCTGGCTCGCCTGTTCATCTATAACCGGCGATGAGTTCACCGGCGAACTTTGAACTGACAATTATAAATGTTTAAGATGTGTTAAACATACTGTTAAGCATACTGTTAAACATATAGGTGTTTGTCATATGTTCCCTCGAAATCATAAAAACATGTATTAAAAAATGTATAAAAATCGAAAGTTGTAGAAAACCGCCATGCAATTGATAGGATGGTTTTCTCCACCCACCAGTTTGCTTCGTTTTTTGGGCAAGTTACACATCACTTAAAACACATTTCAAAGCCTTTTCGAATGAAACCATGGGATGACCTTTTTGTTGCCCGTAACTTGACGAGTCGGTTCACTTTAGTCGGGATCGGGGGATCCCACGGCTCCAGTAATGATTCTGTTTGACTATCCAGATGTTTATGAAATGTTAATCAGATGTCTCCCAAAGATTTTTGAATGTCTCCAATGTTTCGGATATATCTGGATATATCTGGATAGTTTTAATGAAATGTTAATCAGATCCAATCAGTCTATCCAGATTCCATGAACTCACTTTAGAGATTTATCTTTGGGCCGTCAATGTGAGCCCCGTTTTGATAGGTAACTTGTTTTACAGCCATCGGAAAGTGAATATGCTGGATAGATCTACAATTTTCTACAGTTGACTGGGTTTATAAACCAACTTATAGCTGGGGAGGGACCACTTTGTAGGCATGTTCTGGCTCCATGGTTGTTTTCGACCCAGTGAAACACGATGGAAGTTACTAGGGTGAATTATCTCCACCGTGTATTTTTTTTTGAGGATGGTGAAGTTTAGTAGTTGATCCTAATTTTTGTATGGTATTGATTTGTGTATATGTATATATGTATATATGTATATATACATATTGTTAAGTTTTGGCTCAGTTTGTCATTCCCAGATGCTCAGTGTATCGTTTGTTCAGCAACAAAATGAAGGCGATCTTGGCAAATGTAGCAAACAAATGCTAAAGCGTTGCAAGTCCCAAAGCCTACATGACATATAAGATGTTCCCCCCCGAACGACTGCTGAGTTGGTGAACATAGCCCCCCATTGATCGATGAATTTCCCATTGAAATATTTATTTCTAGGATTTTCCAGGGTTTCCATTGCCATTTTTGATTACTGGAGGGTAAGAACGGCTTACACCAATTGGGTAATCCATTACTCAAGCAAATCCCAAACTTTGATCATCATAAAAGGCGATGCCATGACATTGGAGGAGACCTCACACATCTTTCAAATCACCACGACTTTAAAACTCTTATTGTGGCTAGTTGATCCCAAGAAAATACCCTAAAATATCCCTTATATCCCTGATTGTGATTTATTGTGGCCATTTTATCCCCTTTTTTCTTTTTAACAGCTGGTGCATCCACTTATATCCCCATGATATCCTCGTTTTATCTTTATTTTATCCTCATAGAACGGTTGTTTTCATCCCCATAAAATCGTGACACTGCTGATCGATTGCTGGATGATAGGAGATTGAAGAGATGTCGGAGACGGAAGGAACATTTCGACTTCATTTCTTTGTCTCAGCACTACTCTTGTGCTGCTCGGCCATGCTGCCATGCTAGGGTTTTTTGGGTCAACTTTGAGGTTGACTACTGGAGCCATTTTTATGGGTCATGGTGTATGATTAATCAACCAATGTATAATTTATTAATATGGGGATAATCTGGGAATTAGATAATTAGGATATCATGGGAATAACTATCAAATATAATTAATATGTTTTTGGAAATACGTAGATCGACCCACATCCCTACATCACCGGGAATGGATCGGAATGGCGGCTACTAAGGAATATATATATATATATATATATATATATATATATGGGTTAGTATTTTTTTCCGTGGTCCTAGATATGTATTGGTGGAAGGTGGCGCTCTTGCGAAGCATACCCCCGAAGCACACCCCGAAGCTAGCCCCGAAGCATACCCCGAAGCAAACCCCCAAAATGAAGATCATTTTTGAGGGCTTGTTGATGGTTGTTGTTTGGAGATCATGGGTCGCGACACTTGCTTCATGCTGCCTTTAGGCGCCCTTTGCGCCATCCCGCCCTCCATCCCCGCAGTCTGACTGCCCTATGCAGCCAAATAGGTTGAAGACAGCTTCGGTGCTGACAACAACCAGAGTTGGATGACCCAGTCAACAACGCACCTTTTTTTTTCACAACACGTGTTCTTTTTAATACTTGTTTTTCATCACGTGGTTATCCCAGAAACACGTAGCTAGTGGTCAATGGCCTTCCCAGTTTGCCCAGGGGTCTTGGTGAGCTGGACCCTTGTGAAAAGAGTGTGGTTACGGAGCAATCCTGAGAATCTATGTCTGGTTGGTGTTGGGAAATCATCCCCTAAGAAGGCCCAACATTTCAGGTGAGTGAATTATGCTGAATTATGATTTTCCATTTACCCAGATGGATATGGATCAATGACCGGGTTGGTCGTTTGGAACCATGGACATTTATGACTTTCCATTCGTATCGGGAATGTCAAGTAATCCCAACTGACGAAATCATATTTTTCAGAGGGGTAGGTCAACCACCAACCAGATAATCAAATCCCACTAGCTTCCCGTTTTGCGCCCATTTGATCCTTAACATCCACAATATGTCATATCCGCCATGATACCCCCAAAGAATTCCCCATTGATCCATCAGACACGTCAGACTTCAGTGACGGACTTCCAACAGAGGTGACGCTCCAACCGAGGTGAATCTTAGTGACAGCGGGGGTGAATTTTGTCGTGTTACCCTCTGTTGATTTAATGTAGCCAGGGGAAAATCACAGGTTTGAAGAGGTAAATCATCATTTTAATCATCCATAAACGGACCATGTTCCATAGCAAACTGTTTAACCAATTACCAGTTGGCATCTGTATGTATTTAGTTCTTTACACAGATTCCCATCCTTGTAGCTGCGCTGTTAGAAGCAACCCTGTTGATTGAGTCACTGGATTGAAGGGAACATCCCAGAAATCATGGCTTCCTCCCAAAGATGTTTCCTCCGGTTCCTCTTTGTTTTCCCTTTTTATTACCAAATCCATTTTGATTGAACTTATATATACAGTGTATATATATAATAATATACAATATTTTCTGAGTTTCCCATGCTTGTAACTGGTCTTTTGGCAAGCCGGCAGGTTACTTTATCATGCAGATGCTGGGCACTTCCATCATGGTCCTCGGCTCGAAATGTTTGAACTGCCGACGACCTTTCCACCACGACGAGGAAGCTGTGACTTGCTGGGGGCCGAATAGATAGGTGCAAGCCAAAAAAAAAAAGGCCTAAGAGTGAAGTATCACTACGGTTTTTCGGCCGATTTTACCGATTCCTATGTTTTTTGGTGGGATTCTATAAAAATTGGTTTATCGATATTTATAACTCTACCAAAAAGAGGATTGCTGGTAGATATGTTGATAGTTTGATGGGGTTATGCACCAATTTGTAACTGGGGAGCCTTTCCTGTGTTTAAGAAACTCATCAACACACTTGGCACATACCCACCGACAAGTGGATAGCTAGCTTTAAATATTTAAATGTTCAACCATGTTTTGATGATTTGGCTATCATGTCAACCCCGAACTAATACATGCGGTGTTTCATAAAATCGGGTGGGTCCACCGAAAGTGATGATTTGCCAATGATCAACAGCCCAGGGGAGAATGAAAATCCAAGCTGGACATTGCTGGACATTGAATTCAACTAAGGGAACATGTGCATATCAAAAATAACAAAACTATATATATATATATACACAAAGTACACACACATATATATATATATAGATATACATAATGCATGAGGGCCCATGTACAGACCTATAAAATGTGTATATATATATATACATACACACACACTGTATGATACATATATACTATACTTATTATGAAACATATATGGTTTCAACCGTAAATTATCCCAGACAAAGCAACCCAGTTCTGATCCGGGAGGTTCATTCCCAGAATTGAATGAAGTAAACACTGTTGAACATCAATGCATTTGGCAGTAAACAAGATGCAGCCCGCGAACCCAAATGCTCACACGTATGTTAATGGTGATGATGTCGAAACACATGGAAATGCAGTCATGCAGAACACTTTTCTGAAACAATTTATTTACACAGTCTTGTACATGTAAAGTGTAAAGTGTGGAGTGCAGAGTGAAAAGTGTGGAGTGTAAAGTGTGGATTGCGGAGCGTGGAGTGGAAACTGTGAAGTGTAGAATGCTGAGTGTAAACTGTAAAGTGTGGAGTGTAGAGTGTGGAGTGTAGAGTGTAAAGTGTAAAGTGTGGAGTGTAACGTGTAGAGTGTGGAGTGTAAAGTATAAAGTGTAAAGTGTAGAGTGTGGTGGAGTGTGGAGTGTAGAGTGTGGAGTGTGGGGTGTAAAGTAGGGAGTGTGGAGTGTGGAGTGTAAAGTGTGGAGTGTAAAGTGTACAGTGTGGAGTGACGAGTGTACAGTGCAAAGTGTAGAGTGTGGAGTGTAGAGTGTAAAGTGTAGAGTGTGAAGTGTAGAGTGTGGAGTATAAAGTGTCGAGTGTGGAGTGTAAAGTGAGGAGTGAGGAGTGTAAAGTGTAAAGTGTGGAGTGCATAGAGTGTAAAGTGTAGACTGTAAAGTGTAAAGTGTGGAGTGGAAAGTGTAGAGAGTGGAGTGCGGAGTGTGGTATAAAGTAAGGAGTGTGGAGTGTAAAGTGTGGAGTCTGGAGTGTGTAAAGTGTAGAGTGTGGAGTGAGGAGTGTAGAGTGTGGAGTGTGGAGTGAGGAGTGTAAAGTGTGGTGTGTCGAGTGTAGAGTGTAAAGTGTAGAGTGAAGAGTGTAGAGTGTAGAGTGTAAAGTGTAGAGTGTAAAGTGAAGAGTGTGGAGTGTAAAGTATAAAGTGTAGAGTGCGGAGTGTGGAGTGTAATGTGTGGAGTGAGGATTGTGGAGTGTGGAGTGTGGGGTGTGGGGTGTAAAGTAGGGAGTGTGGAGTGAAAAGTGTGAAGTGTGGAGTGAGGAGTGTACAGTGTAAAGTGTGGAGTGTAGAGTGTAAAGTGTAGAGTGTGGAGTGTAAAGTGTGGAGTGTAAAGTGGGAAGTGGGAAGTCTACAGTGTAAAGTGTGGAGTGTAGAGTGTAAAGTGTAGAGTGTTGAGTGTAAAGTGTGGAGTGTGGAGTGTAAAGTGTAAAGTGTGGAGTGTAACATGTAGAGTGTGGAGTGTAAAGTATAAAGTGTGAAGTGTGGAGTGAGGGGTGCACAGTGTAAAGTGTAAGGTGTGGAGTGTAGAGTGTAAAGTGTAGAGTGTGGAGTGTAAAGTGTGGAGTGTGAAGTGTGGAGTGTGAAGTGTGGAGTGAGGGGTGCACAGTGTAAAGTGTAAGGTGTGGAGTGTAGAGTGTAAAGTGTAGAGTGTGGAGTGTAAAGTGTGGAGTGTAAAGTGTACAGTGAGGAGTGCACAGCGCAAAGTGTAAAGTGTGGAGTGTAGAGTGTAAAGTGTAGTGTGTGGAATGTAAAGTGTCGAGTGTGGAGTGTGGAGGGTAAAGGGTGGAGTGAGGAGTGTAAAGTGTAAAGTGTGGAGTGCATAGAGTGTAAAGTGTAGACTGTAAAGTGTAGAGTGTGGAGTGTGGAGTGTAAAGTGTAGAGTGTGGAGTGTGGAGCGGAAAGTGTAGAGTGTGGAGTGCGGAGTGTGGTGTAAAGTAAGGAGTGTGGAGTGTAAAGTGTGGAGTCTGGAGTGTGTAAAGTGTAGAGTGAGGAGTGTGGAGTGTAGAGTGTAAAGAGTGGAGTGAGGAGTGTAAAGTGTGGAGTGAGGAGTGTACAGTGTAAAGTGTAAAGTGTGAAGTGTAAAGTGTGGAGTGTAGAGTGTAGAGTGTAAAGTGTAGAGTGAAGAGTGTAGAGTGCAGAGTGTAAAGTGTAGAGTGTAAAGTGAAGAGTGTGGAGTGTAAAGTATAAAGTGTAGAGTGCAGAGTGTGGAGTGTAAAGTGTGAAGTGTGGAGTTTTGAGTGTGGAGTGGAAAGTGTAGAGTGTGGAGTGTAAAGTGTGGAGTGTAAAGTGTAAAGTGTGGAGTGTGAAGTGTGGAGTGTAAAGTGTGAAGTGGGAAGTCTACAGTGTAAAGTGTAAAGTGTAAAGTGTGCGGTGTAGAGTGTAAAGTGTAGAGTGTTGAGTGTAAAGTGTGGAGTGTGGAGTCTAAAGTGTGGAGTGTGGAGTGTGGAATGGAAAGTGTAGAGTGTGGAGTGTAAAGTGTGGAGTGTAAAGCGTGGAGTGTGAAGTGTGGAGTGTGAAGTGTGGAGTGAGGGGTGCACAGTGTAAAGTGTAAGGTGTGGAGTGTAGAGTGTAAAGTGTAGAGTGTGGAGTGTAAAGTGTACAGTGTGGAGCGTGGAGTGTGGTGTAAAGTAAGGAGTGTGGAGTGTAAAGTGTGGAGTGTAAAGTGTGGAGTGTGTAAAATTTAGAGTGTGGAGTGTGGAGTGTAGAGTGTGGAGTAAGGAGTGTAAAGTGTGGAGTGAGGAGTGTACAGTATAAAGTGTAAAGTGTGGAGTGTAAAGTGTAACGTGTAGAATGTGGAGTGTGGAGTGTGGAGTGGAAAGTGTAGATTCTGGAGTGTGGAGTGTGGAGTATGAAGTGTGGAGTGTAAAGTGTGGAGTGTAAAGTGTAGAGTGTGGAGTGTGGAGTATGAAGTGTGGAGTGTAAAGTGCGGAGTGTAAAGTGTAGAGTGTGGAGTGTAAAGTGTACAGGGTGGAGTGTGGAGTGTGGTGTAAAGTAAGGAGTGTGGAGTGTAAAGTGTGGAGTGTGTAAAGTTTAGAGTGTGGAGTGAGGAGTGTGGAGTGTAGAGTGTGGAGTGAGGAGTGTAAAGTGTGGAGTGAGGAGTGTACAGTATAAAGTGTAAAGTGTGGAGTGTAAAGTGTAACGTGTAGAATGTGGAGTGTGGAGTGTGGAGTGGAAAGTGTAGATTCTGGAGTGTGGAGTGTGGAGTATGAAGTGTGGAGTGTAAAGTGTGGAGTGTAAAGTGTGGAGTGTGGAGTGAAGATTCTGGAGTGAGGAGTGCTGTGGAGTGTGGAGTGTGGGGTGTGGAGTGTGGAGTGTGGGGTGTAAAGTAGGGAGTGTGGAGTGTAAAGTGTGGAGTGTGAAGTGTGGAGTGAGGAGTGCGCAGTGTAAAATGTAAAGTGTGGAGTGTAGAGTGTAAAGTGTAGAGTGTAGAGTGTAAAGTGTAGAGTATGTAGTGTAAAGTGTGGAGTGTAAAGTGTGGAGTGAGGAGTGTACAGTGTAAAGTGTGGAGTGTAGAGTGTAAAGTGTAGAGTGTGTAGTGTAAAGTGTGGAGTGTGGAGTGAGGAGTGTACAGTGTAAAGTGTGGAGTGTAGAGTGTAAAGTGTAGAGTGTGGAGTGTAGAGTGTAAAGTGTAGAGTGTAAAGTGTGGAGTGTAAAGTGTAGAGTGTTGAGTGGAAAGTGTGGAAAATGTGGAAAGTGTGGAAAATGTGGAAAATGTAAAAATGTGGAATGTGTGGAGTGTGCAGTGTGGAGAGTAAAGTAAGGAGTGTGGAGTGTAAAGTGTCGAGTGTGAAGTGTGCAGTGAGGAGTGAGGAGTGAGCAGTGCACAGTGTAAAGTGTGGAGTGTAAAGTGTAAAGTGTGGAGTGTAAAGTGGGGAGTTTGGAGTGTAGAGTGTGGATTGTATAAAACAGGTTGGAATGTCACAAAGTGCCACGCCTGCCACGCAAAACGACATGACATCCTCTTGGAAACCTTCGAAAAGGAGAGGTTTTGCAGCTTCCCCCATAGACTATAGACACGGCGAAGCCACAGGAAAACCAGAGACTCGAGACGAGACACGTGGGAGCACCAAAACGAGCATTTCGTGCGAGACTTCCTCCAATTTTCACACTTTGTAGCTTCAAAATCTACGTTTTTCTACGAGTTTTCCTAGGAACCTCTAAATTTTGCTACCTCAAAATCGTTTCGTGCGAGGCTTCCATCAATTTTCAACACATCTCACAAAATGCCACGCCTACCACGGAATCTGCACCTTGTCGCCACTTGACGCAGCCCTGCCAATGCGATAAGCAAAAAACACGCAATGCGACACGTTTAAAGTGCTGCGCCTGCCACGCAAAATGACAATGGACACGTCCAAAGTGGCGCGCTTGCCACGAGAACTGCAACGCATCTTCTGAAAACGTCGCAAAAGTATTGCGCCTGCCACACAAAACAACTTTCGACACGTTACAAAACACGTCTGAATGTCACGAAGTGCCACGCCTGCCACGCGAAACGAAGCAACGAGACGTCTGAAACCTCTAAAAATGACCACCACTGCAGGACTTACCATAGGCACGGCCGTATAGCAATCGCGCGAACGGTTGCGGACGGTTGCAAATGGTTGCGGACGGTTGCGAACGGTGGTGAACGTAGACGCAACGTCGAGCGAACACACCCTCAGCCCCCGGACCCCCAGAGTGAAACGGGAACCCTTGCTACGCATTCGGGAAAACGAGCCGCTGTCCTGCAACATATGCTTGGGTAATTTAACATAGCTAAGGAAAATGCTTCATTTATAGATGATTTACCTGATTTTACCTCTTGAAAACGATGCTTTTCTATAAGTATATTAGACTACCAGAGGGTATATCTTCAATCAATCCATTGATGCTCAGAGTTGGTGATTCAATTGTGACCGCTTAAATCTCCATGTTCACCCCTCAAATTTGACTGCGCAAGATCCCAATGTTATTGAATTCAAACATTTTTTTTTTGACATCTGACATCACCATTTTGATGAGAAACCACTCACCACGTTGATCGCTAGAATGATGATGTTTGATGAAAACAATTCACCATTTGGCCACTCAAATAATCATGCTGGATGATTATAAACATTGAAAAAAATAACGCCTATCATTATTTTTCATGAGTTCAATCTCCAATGTCACAGCTAAATTTATTCACCATTTCTGACTCATTGAGTTCTTCCGGGCCCAAGTGAACTTGGTTCCTTCGGTTCCTTCCATGGCGAAGCTCAGAGTTGGCAAACAGCGCTTGTTGGTGGCCACCGTCTTTCTCGCCACCTATGGGGCGCCTCGGTTTTTCGCCGGGCCAGGGCAGGTCGAAACCATGGCCGAAAGCATAGGAAGATCTGAGCAGCCACGCAAAAATGCTGTGATTTTTAGCGGGATTTATATGGATTTATAGCTTTATGACAGCCAAATTGAAAAAAAACAGCTGATTTATTACACCAGGGATTTGATGAGGAATAACTGGGTCAACCTTGGTTAGATACTTTAGTATTTTAGTCTTTTGCTATCAATGGTAGACTGTACTAAGCAGATCTAAGCAGCTAAAATTACTGTCATTTTGTTTGGCATGTCTAAGATCCACCATGATACAAGATTATTATATCATATTAACGAATACATATCCAAATCTAAATCACCTGGAACTGCTGAAAATGATGTTGTTTGCATTTGTTTGCAACAGAAAATCCATCACTTGGGGAATCTTTGCTGTTTTTCTTCTGCATTTTCTTGCGGGGGTTAAGCAAATCTATCCACTATCACAGCTATCAACTTCAGGTTGTGATTAGCCGTTCTGCCTGGAGTTGTTTGTTTACCCTCTAGTAATCAAAGATATAGCAATTGACAATCCTACAGTTATGTCCCAAAAAAACAGTAGTTATATTCATGAAATTAAATTATAACTCCTATAATTAGGGTGATATATCATGAAATAAACACATTTATGAAAACTGTTAGTTGGGCCATAACTGTAGGTTTAGTTCGCCGGCCATATCGAACCATTGCTGGTCTCCAGCACGTCATCTTGATGACACCTGAGGGTCAACCCATATCTCCATCAATATCCTACAGTTAAGGTAAGGCCCTTTATATACCAGTTATAAATGGTTTTGAATGGTGATAAATGGGATTAGAACTGCATAAATCATAACTTACAAGTGACTTATAACTGGTATTTCGGGCCGTAACTGTCCCATGGGAATTGCATACCAAATCCCTGTGACAAGATCCTGAGGTGTTTGAGCATACCATCTCTCACAACTGATCAATGGCCATGTCAGGTACCGATTTATTGAAGGTACCTACCAGGTACCGATTTATTGAAGGTACCTACCACATGGAAGGCCTATGTTTGAACTTAATTTCCAGGGAATACACCCACAAAAACTGGCCTTATATTGTACATGATCTCCATTTTAGGGTCTTTAAATTCCCACTGATCATCGGTTGATCAACTTCCATTCCCAACTTCCACATTAATTGGCTTATAATTCCACTTACGCACCCTTTCCGCTAACTGTTGTGTTGCATCCAGTACTCGTAGCTGAGGTAAGTCTGATGGCCACCATCTACAGCATCAGCAAGCAGAGTTTGTCACCGATCTCGGGCTTAGACTGGGAGCTGTGGCTGGCGTTGTTCGCTTTGAACGCCCTGTCGATGTTGGTCCAGGCAGATGTTTTTGGATCATGTCTTGGAGGATCATTCCATTTATAGTGGTTAATATATATATATATATAATAGTTATATATATATATATCATTTTTAAATATGGATATATATATATATATGTTCATATCCCTGGTGAATAAGTCCCCCTTCAGTAGCTTATTCAAAAAATTCATAGTGGCTAAGCTAACCACGAAGCACTGACGATTCAAGTTTTGCTCGCAAGGGGAGGAGGAATCTGATGGACTTTGTCTACCCGATTTTAAGTGCCATATGTTTCGAACATGTGAAAAAACAGTGTTTTCACCGGAAGGTAACTGGCTGATTTGACCGGATAGTTTTCGAGACGTTTGCTTGGTTTGTGGCGATTGGGAGCAAACATCTCTTAGAATTTAACATGATGAAGCGGATGTAGGTGCTGGAAGAAGCCTCCGAAACTATCCATATAGTGCTGGTTTGCAAATGATCCATGTGTTTTCAGGCCAAAAAACGAGGTTCAGCAGGGGAAGTCTTGCAGTGAGTCATTATTTTTTATCAGGTGGAGATCTGAATGGAATCCCTTAGCACTGACACAAACAATCCATACATGTTGAAGCGACAGTAAGCAGGAGTTGCAAGGCCAGCTTAAAATTCCGGAGAGTAACATGATAGTGGCCTCACAATTATATGATTTGGGCGTGAGAATGGGGTTCAGGTGCGCCAAAATTGGGGCTGTTTTAATGATGATGATCCACCAGGGGTGTTTCGGGGTACATCATGTTTGAGACAAACTCATTTGCTTAAGTTTAAGTTGTCCATTGTTCCATCCATTTTGTAGGTTTCTCGCCTATGTGAGTTACATATTTGCCTTTCTGTGACTCCATTTGAGCGCAAAGATCCCATGGTCTTTGGTGGATGCTGAGATAGGATTGACCAACTAGTTTGATGGTGATTGTTGTAATCTATATAATGCGAGAACCCCCTACCAATGAAACACGAAAGAGCTTCAAGATTTAAGCCAGTGGGACATGTCACTGTCAATTGTATGACACATGGAGGCTTCCGAAAATGCGGATACCCCCAGTTCTCATCCATTTAGCATATTGGCAATATTATTGGCAATCCATTTAGCACATTGCTAATTTCTTATTGGATGAATAAGTAGCATATTGGCAATAATAAGCATTATTGGTAATGTCTTATTGGATGAATAAGTAGCATATTGGCAATAATAAGCCACTGAATACCAGGATTGTAGGATGAAACATGTTCCCTTATCCATTTCCACTGATAAAAAAATCCTTGGCGCCTTGGCATTTCAGATGATTTTTTTCTGAAATCCCAAAGCTGAATCTCAAAGAAATTCTTCGTTGATGTTTGAAATCCATGATTTTCATAGCTGGTTGGTGGTTGGGAACATTGGTTTAGTATGGGACAATGATGGTTAATGATGGTTAATTTTATGGTTAATAACCTCTGGTTGGTGGTGACTGGAACCATGGGAATTTTGAATGACTTTCCATGAATTGTTAAGGGAACATTTCATCATCCCAACTGACGAACTCACTCCATCATTTTTCAGAGGGGTAGCCGAAAAACCACCAACCAGATATTAATAACCATACACCATATCTATTGATTATTAACCATATTATCCTAATAATAATATTAATATCCCATACATTCCCATCAGAACACACATGTTCTGCACCGAAATCATCTGAAATCACTAGATTCACCATTCGAATTTGTCACCTTTTGTTGCTTCCCAAAGAAAAAACTGTGTACGTGTGGATGTTAGTTCAGCCCATTTATAACTTGACTCTGCCCTTACTTTCCCTATTTTTAAGTATGGTTTATGGTCATCCATCCCATTTCGAATCCTTACATTGGGCATGTTAATCATTATAAATCCCTATTGATGGATTGATGATCATCCGATCATCCCTCCCAAAATTGGTAAACGTTTACATAACTATGGAAAATCACCATGTTCAATGGGTAAATCCACGAACGAAATGGTCATGTTCGATAGCTATGTCACAAGTTACCAGAGGGTATATCGTCCAACTCTTCATTGTGCTGGTTATGAATCGCATGATTATGAATCGCATGATCTCCCTATTCATATTTCTTCAAGTCATCATGCTTCATGGTGAAATCCAACTACCCTCTGGTAAATGAACAGTTTGCTATTGAAAATTGCCATTTACAGTTGATTTACCAATTAAAAATGGTGATTTTCCATAGTTATGTTAGTTTACCAGAGGGTAAATCCAACTGACTTGAAACAGCTCAGGCATCTAACTAACCTGACCATGAATAAAAACATTAGTCTCTGGTAAATTAACACAGCGAACTGGAAAATCACCATGTTTAATAGGTAAATCAACGAACTAAATGGCTTCCATAACTATCACAAGATGGCAAAATATGTATATATATATATTATATACATAGTACTCTGTTAGTGATATAACTATTAGTCTGAACATATCCCATGATATACCCTTTATAAATCACATATCCCATTATTGTTGGTTAAGCCAGAACATTATTATTGTTGTTGGTGTAAAGTTAAACCACGACATTGTATGTATATATTTATATATCATATCATTTACATTACATAAATAGCATATCATTACATATCATACATAGCGTACCTACCATGCATAAGATACAAATACATAAGATATGCACCTTTTAATGGTGAAATCTCCAAAAACTGTGAAATCCACCAGAAAGTTTCCACGCCACGTGGGACGTTTGAAAATCGTGGAGGCTTTTGTGGCCGTGGGCCGCCTCAATGTGGGCAGAAGCTTTCGCTTGGGCGCCTTTGCGGAGGCTGTGGATGGTGGAGAATCTGGTAACCCATGGGATCGGTTTCCGATTTTTGGAGACTCCAAAAATTGTGTTTCTGTTTTGTTTTTAAATGTAAAAACCCTCCAAAAATGGTGAATCTAGAAGATTTAATGGATGTTGAGATTTCAACCATAGTTCAATGGAATTTACTGCATATTGTTTGATTAATCAGTATATAAATATGATATGGTTTATGGATAGAAGTTTCAATTTGTCATGGGGGTATGCCCAGTTCTCATCCAAATCATTGATGACGTTCTGACGTAACGAAACTGGCCCATGGTGATGACTGGGTATGCCCCTTTCTAGGACACCTCCAATGTTCTCTCTCTCTCTCTCTCTTTCTAAAAAAGATAAGGGGGGTTGCAGGAAGGGGCCCCCAAGACAGGGCTCAACTATATTGAACTATAGGATGAAGCACAAAGATTCATCACATATCATTGAAAACAGGGTAAATGATGTTTCAGAGTCAGTTATGTCATTCAGCTAATGTCAGCTATCGCTATCCTCTCATTTTTTGTCGCTCAATAAATCTCTAGTCGCTGCCGGTGATTTCCCTGTGTCAAGGCCAGTCTGATGGGGATGTCGCCGGTGATTTCGGACCAGTTCGACACGGTGAAGGACGTGGTCTTCGCGGGGCTGTGCTTCCAATCCGACAGACGCTCGTTGCGGAACGGCGGAAGCCCTCGGCTTGGCTCGGCTTGGCTCGGAACCGCGATGGGAACCGCGATGGGAACCGATGGGGGAGACGAGAAAGGGAAAATTGGAAAACTGGATTTTTGAGAGAGAAACAGAGAAAAGATCATCGAAAACACCCTGGAAAGACTTCCGGGGTCAATTTTACCAGAGAAATTGATGATACGGATGACAAACTATTGGATTTGGAGGGAAACCTACTTTTAGACACCCAGTTTTCCACTAGTACAGAGGTTTCTTGAAACGTTTACCCACGAAACCCCTGGATAAATGGGGGTAGCTAACTTTAACTTTCTCCTATTTGGGGGGATGGAATTGAAGAATGTTCAAATGGTTTGAATTAAGTGCCAAGCAGCAGACATGTTTCTTTGAATAATTATCCGAGTTTGAACATCTCAGATATATTGATGATCAAGTGTTGATCTTTACCAGGATTAAGACATCTTCAGTTTGTCCGAACATGTGGTATACTGTATACTCCAAAATGGCTTTAGGATGCTTTAGGGGTGTTCATCAAATGTTCAACTGGGTTGGGCAGCCGTGAGCCTGAATGAAAAACTGTGGCTTCAAACCATTTTGAGTTGACCTAAACTTCAATTTCTTTCAATTGGTTCATTTATTCAGGTCAACGAGTAGTTCATTTTCAGTAAAATTTAGGAGTATTGAACGATGATCCTCACGCGAGTTCAACCTCTCCAGGCCTCTTCTTGCGTGTCATGGGCATTTGTAGTGTCTTGGATTTTCAACGCCGGCGCCGGTCACGCCGGGGGTCACCGAAGTTTTCTGGCTCCATCTTTGAGAAAATCGGTGACTTTTTGGGTAATCAGCTGGGAAATCTCCAACTAAACGAAGCTTTGTTCATGGGAAGACCATCAGTGGGAGATTTCGGAGGGTCTATCTTCAGGGTATACTGAAATGAATAGAAAGCTGGTTGGTGGTTTGAAACATTTTCTATTTTTCCATGTATTGGGAATAATCATCCCAACTGACTAATATTTTTCACAGGCGTTGAAGCCACCAACCAGTTTAAGTCCTAGATTTGGGGTTGAACATGGGTCCAGGTTCCATGTGAAGACTCAATAGTAAACCTCCAATTGGGCGTGGTTCAGTTTATATTAACACATGTGAAAATACGATCCACTCTTAATGAGATTAGGGATGATTTATGCCTGGATCTAATAAACCATATAAACGTGCAAAAAAAAACTGGGATTTGGGTTGTGCAAGGGGAATAAACACACCTTTTTTGGGATCCAGCATATTTTTGTTGCTCCATGGATACGTCACAGAGTTTCAGCTACTGGTAGTTTACCCCCCAGACCAGTAGCAGTCTGAGGGACGCTTCCTGCTACAGTTCTTACAGTTCTGAGGGCTGTGTGTAAGGGATGTACCCTTTGGTAAACAAACATGACTATAGACAATTACCATTTTTAAAAGGTAAACCATCTATTTCTATGGCCCATTTTCCATAGCTATATATGTTAGTTTCGTAGAGATTTGGCTGTAGGTCATCATCTTCCATTGATCATTTGGGATGGAACCAATATGTGGTTACCTCCTTCAAACAACAACCAGTGCCGCTGCAGATCTACGCCTTGATAGGCAAGGGAAATATACAGAGATAGAGAAAACATGAGAAAACACCTTCCAACTTCACAACTGGTGAATACGATTGCTCACATTTGCCACAGAGGTCTCGTACAGTGTCTCCAATGTTTTTTCGATTATCTAATAATTTATTAATAATCCCCCTTGGGATTAGCTGTAGAATCAGGTGGGTTGAGCTCCACCCAGTCATTTTATACCTGGGGGTCCCCCTGAGGTTTGGGGATTCATGGGATTCGATCAAGTCTCGATTTGTCCAATGTGTGGATTGGGGGGGGCCCTGATTTACCCGGTTATTTGTGACATAGCCATGGAAAAGCAGCTATAAACCCCCCATTTATGGTTGGGATTTTCCATGGCTATGTTAATAACCAGATGGTAATACAAATATATTTGGTCTTAATGTCTACAGAATCAGAACCCAAGGATACCCAAAGAAGATCCCAAGGAAATGTGAATGATGACAATGTGATCAGTTTTGTTTGCGTCTTTTTTCAGAAGCAATAAAGCGTGAAACATGGTATGTGACAACACTAGAAAAAAAAATACACAAAATGGATCAACATGATTTTAGCATTGCTTTCTCTCTGGCTTCTGTTGTTTGATTGGGCAAACCTAAGCAATGGTCAAACCAGGGGATAGTGTACAAAATTAGGACCTGCTGCCTCTAAAGTTTTTTTTGGGTGAACAGAATGGGATCCCTTGACTCTTGGAGGAGTTTTTGAAGGTTTTTCTGGGGGGATTATATCAAATCGACAGTGGGGAAGGAGAGCCCACAGTCTCCAAAACTGTTTGGGTGGTCTTTGGGTTCCCTTGTGTGAAACAATTGGAAAATAGTGAAAACTCAATTAATTGCTACTAGTATGATATATGCTATGATGAAAGGGTGTGGGAATGCCACTTAGTATTTTGGACAATGAACATCATTGCATTTGAGGGAAAGGAAGAATATGGTATAATGATGTACAATGTGGTACATTCTATTTAAACAGTTCAATGCACTCACCATGTGTGATAATAATTTCCAAAATACTTCCAACACATATTAGGCGTTTATAATGTGGCAATATGTGACATTATGTAATATTCTATATAATGCAATCTAATGCAGTACAATACATTACATTTCATCATATCACAGGGTGTCATAGTATATCAGTATATATAGATATATATTATGTATATCATGATTAGTCAAGTAATGTGATTTTTCTATGCCTTCCTAAATGTGTTTACGAGTCCCACCATTCCGTACAAAATCAGGACCTGCTTCCTCCCATGTCTCTTGTGGCCTGTACAAAAGTAAGGGACCCTTGACTCTTGGACGTCTTTTTTTGGGTTTTTGATATCCATAGAATTCATCAGATATGTTATCATAACTTTGATATACTTTGATGTATATATATATATAGTTATTTAAATATCCATGAATTCCCCTGATATCATGAGTAGTCTGTAATAATCTATAATGCCTTAATATGCCTTGATATGCCTTAATATCCATTCATGTACCTTATATATCCATATAATATATATATATAGATACACCTCATTAATTCCCATTAATTCCCCATTATGTATCCATATGTATCCCATTACATCCATTTAATTCCGTTTATATCCCATTACACTTTTAAAATGGTTTCATGTCTTCAGATGTTTCAATGTGGTTTTCACCAAAAAAATGTGTCTTGTAATTGGTAATACTTGGTATCATTCTATATTCAGGGACTGTACCCCCCAAACTCACTAGCTCGAACCTCGCCGACCCTTAATTTTGAGCTATAGAATCAAAGATTGAACTCCCCAAAAAAAACAAGATCAGCCTGTACAGACTTTGGGGTCACAACTACTTTTCCAGGTAGAGGTGCCTCGTTCTTGTTATATTTCTTAGGTTTAACCTTGGGGGGTCTTGATTATCTAGCTAATCTGGCTGACCCAGGGTAGAATAATGTTTTTTTTGACTAAAAATGTCACAAAAACTGAACCTTGGAGGCCTTGATTGTGTACAGTTGAATTCTTCCTGCCGGTCCTGATTATATAAATATATATATATATATATGGGGAAAAACATTTATAGCTTGGGGGTTCTGATTATATACCCATAGAATCAGACACCCCAACCCTTTAGGTTCCTATATATATATAAATATGTATACACATACGTATAGTGTGTATATATATATCATATTACATTGTATATATATACACATATGTATGTACATGATATTGTAATATGTACACACACATGATATACACAAGTTATACATAAATATCATCCACATCACACAGCTAGGAATTCCACAGAACATTTACTTCACACAGCGACACAGTTTTTTCGTGTTTTTTTTTTTCCGTGTCTCGTGAGGTCTTCTGTACCTGCTCTTCATCCATTTCTATTTCCTCTCCATGGACTCCACCCTGGCGGAACTCGCTGCCAGTCACATCCCCGTAGTCCTCGTCCCCTCCACCGCACTGCTACCGACCGCGGTGCCGGCGGCGACGACGGCAGCGCCCGGTGGAACTGGCTGCGGCGTGGTGAAGCGGAGGATTTTGCCGGTGCTGTACAGACAAACCACACCTACCAGGCGGGGACGAAAACATGAGGAAAAGCATGGGGAAAAGCATGGGGAAACACAACTGACTACTGTAATACTGATTTTGTTAATAGGAAGTAGCTTGGAAGATGTTGGGATCAAGTTTGAACTGCCAAGACTTAAACTTTCATCCCAGAAGTGAATAGCTACTGTGCTCTAACAAGTGGAAGCTGATCCTCAGTCGTTGTTTTTTTTTTTTAACATGTTGTTTGCAGGGAAACCTCATTTAACAAAGAAGGTTGATATTTCAAAATTATAGAGACTCTTGGTGGAATGTCCTGGGTTCCTTGCTTTGGCTAAGTTAGGCCGTTGGACTCCCAGATCCGCAGAAAAGATGCATAGATTTTACACCATTCTTGGTTTGGCGTCGATGATTGGCCCACTGCAAAAGCAGTTGATTCCACGTGTTCGGGTGGGTATGTGTCGCCATAGTTACATATATGGTCAAATCCCAATGGTTCACATCAAGTGAATATGTTTTAAAGTTCCATGGTCTTTTCCACTCCTGTGATTTCCAAGGATTCATAATCACCAAAAAAGAGAATATCTTTGCCCACAGCAGTGTTCTAACACCTGGTGGTTGATTATATGAGGTCATACTATCCAATATATTGGGGAGTATCACAATTCACTGGGAAATCAGTTCTTGACCGGCCAGTACAAAGGGACGACATGAATCGGGTTTTTGAACACTGCTCATACACATCCCAGGTATTAAGTTAATCCCCCAAACAAATCTCATGAAATCCACCCATATTCCCATGATCTGGGGATGGGTCAAAACCTTTTATTACCATATGAATGGGGACTTAGCCATCCATTAACCAGCTGCAGCTATATTTTAGGGTAGGCTATTCGGCTTTTGACCCGTAATCCCATGATATAGCCATCCCCAATGCTCCATGGAAGGGTACGACCATTTTTTTTCTGGGTAGTTTTCATCGTGACCTCACGTCGTGACCGAACCCTGGAATGATGGAATGGTGGTTAGGATTCGGGGAATCATCCCCATGCCCAACATTTCAGCTTTGTGCAATATGAGGCACCCATGATATTTCAGCCATTTTCCAACGCTAGCGTCGAGGCGTTGGATGCTCTGTATGGAGAATTTTCCGCAGGCCGTGCTGGCATTGGCCTTTCTTTGCCTCGAGGGTGGCTCCCTCGTGGTTGCGCAGCTTGGTTTGCGTGGAATGGTGGGAATGAATGGGTTGGGGCCATGGGGAAGTCTCCGTTTTATGGGGATAGAATTGGATAGGATGGGATAGGAGTTCGAGTGGGATAGAACGGTATATTGATATTAGTTCCGGATGAATAAAAACCGTGTTTTTGATTTTTTGGGACTGCTTTCCCGCAAAGCAATGGGGATATTCAATATTCATGGGGTACATATCATTCTATAGATGCAATATGATGTGAAATAATGTTGCGCATCAATGGCATGTCTCCATTCTCTACTTGACAACACCTGGCCGATCTGTGGATCAACATCCACCGGTTCGTACAAGGGGGTCCGCCTTGGGGATGAGAATGTCCAGGATAGACATTGCAATAAAGGTTGGTGCATGTTGGTGCTTTTCCCACTACCCCAAAAAAATACCCGCGAAAAAAATCATGTGGAGAGTCATCCCACTTGGAGAATCACCCAGATCGTAACTAGTTAATTGCTCTGGTTTGTAAGTCTCCTAGGATGGTTTTCTGTGTAAAAATTGGTCCCATCACATCCCCATTTGTTTGTTGCTGAGACTTCACTTCCGTCGAGCGGCTTCTGTTGTTTCAGGCTGGCATTTGCCCAAACGCCAGCGACGTGTAGATGTTTTCAGGGCGCCATCATGTTTGCACACATCAATCCCATCCCCCAATACATATACAATCATATACATACGTATGTATGTTTATATTATATGTTTATATTAAAATTAGACAATTATATGTTTATATATTATATATACGATAAATAAAACCTAGAGCCCTGGATTTGGGATCTATCGGATCTATCGATTTCAAAACCCCATTAATGGAAGGTATACCTAATATTATTTGGAAAGAGCGATAAGATTTGTTGCTGCTAAAATCAAGCACCAATAATAACCAATAAACATGTTGGTTGATGTTGGTTGTATATCCGGTATATCATGGTATATCCCATGTTATTCCTACTCAATCCCTTATAATCCCATACATTGGTCGTGTTGGTTAAAACCCCCATCATCAATCATGTCCCTTCATCCCATGGATATTCCCATAATAATATTCCACATCACATTTTTCCATCAGATCATATTCCCATGTCATGTCATATTCTTCCCCATATTCCCGAAAAATTCGCTCCCTTCCCCAAAAAAAAACAGAATCATAGAATTGGATTATGGGAAAATTTACAGGAAAGCCCTATATATTTGATGGTAAAAACCCATGGTTTTCCGGTTAAGATTTTCCCTTAAAAAAACCCATCCAGTGTTTCAGAAACATTCCAATTATAAATATGTTATAATCCCCATTAACTATAGATATATCACCTATAATAAACTGTAGATATATCACCTATTAACTATAGATATATCACCTATAATAAACTGTAGATATATCACCTATTAACTATAGATATATCACCTATAAACATCCCAGTTATAAAAACACTAGATATATCAACTATAGTTATATCAACTAGAGATATATCAACTATAGTTATATATCACTTATAAACATCCCTAGCCATCCCATCCCCAGGACGCTGAACCTGCTCTTCCCGGCGGCTCAGCTCACCTTGGCCTGGATCTTCTTCCCTCGTCTGCGCCAGGCCGTGGCACCGTGGCTCGGGGAACGCCTGGGCATCGCCTTAGATGACGAGGATCAATTGGGCGCCAGGCGGGGAGATGGTTTTCATGGCTGGTGGATGGATACCCTCTGGTTATGTCAAAATAACTATTGAAAATGACCATTTATAGTGGATTTTCCCATTGAACATGATGATTTTCCATAGTTATGTTAGTTTACCAGAGGGTATCTTTGGCAACTTCATGTTGTTTTGTAAGTTAGGTAGTTCTGTAAGTTCTGTTTGAGTTGATGTTTTCGGATGTTTCGGGATGTAGACTGGACATGACTGGACATGACTGGACATCATTGGAACTCGGGAATTCGAGTCGTCGACGGGCTGATGTTGAGATCTTGCTTCCCTCATTGGGATGATCTCACCTTGGAAGCACCATGGCTTTTTGACAGGTACAAAAAACAATGTAGCCTCTGGTAATGACTAACAGTTTGCTATGGAAGCCATGGCCCAGTCGAAAGTTCGTTGATTTACCCATGAATAGCATGGTGGATCTTTCCAGTTCGTTATGTAAACGTTTACCAGAGGGTATATATTGGTAATATATATATCTATCTATCTATCTATCTATCTATCTATCTATCTATCTATCTATCTATCTATCTATCTATATATCGTATATATTTATGTATATATATATTATGTATATATATATATATATATGTTAAAACATGTATTAAATATGACATCACCTTTCAGCACCTCCATATTTTTCTTCTCATCACCGTGGGGTTCACATTTTGCTCGAGAGAGGCGCTTGTGGAATGAGGCGAGCTGTGGGAATGGCTCGCAGGGGCCTTGGAAGGATAGGTTGGAGGTTTATAACTAGGCAATATGTATATATATAATGTATATATATAATATATATAATGTATATATAATATATATATAATGTATATATATATAATATATAATTTATATATATATAATTTCATGTATATATAATATATATAATATATGTATGTATTTTTAAGATAATTAACTGGGCTACGGTTATATGAAGTTATAAGTTATATGTGTGTATATATAGATGATATGTATGTATGTTTAACTACAAAGCGGCCCCCCAGTTTTGTTTGTGGTTTAGATTCACCCCAATGACTACTATAGTTATGTGCGTATCATAAATCATAATTCGTGGAATTATATTGTTCACCAACTTTGCTATATCGTTTAGGGGCCTCTTTTTTCGGGGGCCTTCCTGGAAAATCCCAATCTCTGATCAACTGACATGGCTCAATGTTATTGCACCCAAAAAAGGATGGTTCAATTCTAGGTCTATTGGTTTTCAATCTTTGAGCGCCACATGTGTGGCTCTTCAACCAGCACAAGTTCTTGTTTTTATTGACCAACAATCAATGGTGGGATACAGTAGTTGCCCAGAAGCATGTGTCAAATACAGTACCTTCAGAAGCATGTGTCAAATACAGTACCTGTGCAACCATCGCGTTCGATAAACAAAAAACATGTAGCAATGCCTATATGGGCTTGTCTAAAACTTGGGTACCTGTAAATCCATTTCAAATAACCATGTTGGATGTGTCATGAACAATTTTCAGAGCCATATCAGCCATGTTGCGAACACAAGGGCGGCCCAGGGTAGTGGTGGGGTCAGCAATGCTTGGATCGGTGTTATTTTTTTTAGGGGAGATCAGATCTCAAACATTCGTAGAGGGTTGTACACACGTACCGCTAGTAATAGTCTGCTTGGTGGTGACTGGAACCATGGAATTTTATGACTTTCCCATCGTATTGGGAATGTCGAGTAATCCCAACTGCCTTTCACTCCATCATTTTTCAGAGGGGTGGGGCTCAACCACCAAGCAGTTTTATGCTTGTGAACACACCTCGAAATGCTTTGAAAAGCCAAAAGCCACGGATCGACATCATCAGATTTTTTTTGACAGCCCAGCCACCCCCAGCGGGGATTTGTTGACAGTGACTTGGGAATTTTGCCCAGACTGGAACATTGCCCTCAGATGATCCAAGTGATCCCACGTGGTTTTTCTGGGTGATGAATCATGAGACCCAGAGGCCCCCTCTGGGGATGTAAACGGAGTATTCCTATCCAATCGGCGCCGGGGAAGCCTGAGAGGAACTCCATAAGGTGGTGCTTAAAAAGTGTATGTTTGCTGGATGAGTTTCCCACTGTAGTTCCATCTGCCATCAACTCAACTAACTCAACATACCTTCCACCGTTGGAGTTTCTGGGGCACCCCCTTCCACCGAAAGGGACTCGCGAGGCAGACTTAGACTCTGACTTGGGTCTTCTGCGAGTGGCTCTGCCACACATTCGCCCCATGATGGATGCCTTTCAGTTGCAGGACCCCGGTACCGAACGGTACCGCCGTGCCGCCGTCGGCTGGGCCCGGGTTTGAAGCCATTTGATGCTGATTTTTTGGGACAGAGCAGTGTTTTTTTTTATGTTTTTTTGAGAAAGCCAAAAAACGCCCATAGTGGGTAAAGAATCAACAAGTCTCAACATCCAAACAAATCGTGGAGGTGCCAGTCTAGCCATTTGCGTTTTTTTCTTCAGTCCCCGTAGCCAATTGCCACCAAGACATGATCATCCCCTAGGCGTTAAGTTGGATGGTTTCTTATACCCGACCCCATCAAAAATGATGGTTTCAGATCCCCAAACCCAGCAAATTGATTATTTAGCGGCCAGTTCAAGAACGGTCAACGGTCAACGTCATGGTGAAGGAAACCTATTGGCCCTATTGCTGATCGACCATCACATGACCTAAACCATATCCCTGGCTGATGCTTAATACCTCCTACTTTTCATAGTTGTCATCTATTGAGCATCAACCGAACATGAGTTGTCAAGTACATCCCCCATGTTTGGTGGTTGAAACTTCTAAAACCATCTAAAACCACTACTTGATGGTTGATTTATCTACAATGCCACTCATCCAACGTCAGCCGAACATCACATCTGTATGATATCCCATTATTGATGCTAAAACAACCCTAGATGACAGTGAAAGAACTCAAAATCATTGACCATCATATATGTTTTATATCTCCAGTGTTGATGATTTGTAAGCATTGTGTTGATGTGTGCTTTCGTAACATTGATGGTTACCTCATCAGCCAAACAGCATTTGTCAATTACATTCCCACTATGGGTGATTAACCACTATTAAAACTAGTAAAAACATTATCAAAACATATAAAGGCAGTATTAAGATTATTTTTCAGTTACATTCCCATCAACGGTTACCATCATTTGTGCTTATTAAAACTATAATCGAACCACTATTTGGTAGTTAAATTGTCTATCCTTTGTAGCTTCAATCCACAGTTTGCTAGCTTAAAACTTATTTGTGCTGCCAAAACCTCAACTGTTCTTGTTAGGTCATCAACAGAACCATGGCGCTTCATGGTAAAACACCACTTGTTTTAGTAGTTCAGACTTGGTCGACACTTTTTATGTTTTTTTCATATGGGATGGCATGGATTAGTCAATCCCCATGACGAACCTCCCATGACATGGCCATGGCCAGACTTGCTTCAAGCCTTCTGATCGTTTCATTTTCCATCAACACGTTCTCATTTTTGTGGATGCCAAAATCACAAAATTTATGCATCGTTCATCATCGTTAAGTCATGTTATATCAGCATGTTTCATGACGATAACAAGTTAATACATGTAAAAACAATGTTTTTTACTGGTTAAGCCACAATTTGTCATGGTTAAATCATTTAAAAACCATCATTTGCACTAATTAAGTTAGTTAAGTCATCATTTTGCATAGGTTAACACATGTAAAACCATGTTTCATGGTTAAAACATCTAAAACCATCATGTTTACTAGTTAAGTCATCGTTTAACATGGTTAAACCATGTTAAGAAAAAAACCTCTCCACCCTTCGGCCCTTCGGCCCTTCGGCCCTGGCGACCAGTTAGGAGTCACCGGAGGCGCTTGGCGATGAGAAGCTGATCATCATCCGCGCCTGGTGGCAGGTTTTGGTGGAGCCCAGTCGAGAGGAGGCGCTACGGATAAATATCTGCCAAAATTGAGGATATAATATGGATTGATATGGATTAAATAATGGATTTATATAGATATCAGATATATGTTTATTTTTGTGAAAAACAGGATTTATGTGATTTTTCGAAACAGTGTTAGGGATCTGAATCTTGGAAAAACAGTTCGTATTTCGAAGGTTTCATTGTGTGTGTGTGTGTTGTATGCTTATATAGTGGTTGAACATGAAAAGAACATATCTTAGGCCACTGGAGAAACTTTTTGGGGGGAGTTCACTGGACAATGCGGATATGATATAGAGAACCATGTATGGTATATATGCTAACATTTGGGGTATATTGATGGTAAATGTTACCATATATAGCATGCATGGATCCTATGGGATATGATATAGAGAACCAATGTGAATGATTGTGTTTTTGTTGTACCTTCGAATCAGGGTTTCTGAACCGCCAAGTTTTTCTCTCCGCCACATTGTCCAAGATCTCCGCCAGTGATTTAGCCGCTCCTATTTGGGTTTGTAGAAAATCTATGGACATTGACTGAAGACCTATGTTATGTATATATATATATACACATGTGTATATATATATACTGGTTGGTGGTTTGGAACATGTTTTTATTGGGAATAACAATCCCAACTGACTAATATTTTTCAGAGGAGTTGAAGCCACCAACCAGATATACATACATACACACTTCAAGCTTTCAATGAGGCATCAACACTGTAACAATGAGTTGCTGTTGTAGCACAATGGATTTGCATTGGTTGCACCAATAATCCAATACTCTAAGTCCCTTCGTTGTGGGAATTGAACCAGCCGAAATGGCTGTTATATACAGCATTGCCAGCATATATGAGTTAAACATGGCCTTGGATTTGACTCGGGCATGGTCATCATATAAGCCAAGCTGGGATGGGCCTTGTGTTGGTGGGTAACAGTCACATGGATGTGGCCTTAGATACTGGGGTGTGTCACCAGCCTGGGATGCCTCTTCAACTAGGGATGAACAATCCAACGGCTGTACAATGTGCCCAAGCATTGTCCAAGACAAGATGATTTTTTAAGATACCCTCTGGTAATTTGTGACATAACTATTGAGAATGGCACATAGAAATAGTTGTTTTACCTGTTAAAGATGGTGATGTTCCATAGCGAACTGTTAGTTTACCACAGGGTACGGCCTGTATTGGAAAATGACAGCATGGGTGCACCTTACCAACAGCAGTAAACCTTCACTTTAAGGGTTCCCCCAAATTTGATCATCCGTGGTTGCTTTGGAGGATTTCATATATATTTCTATGTGGGCCAAAGTAAAAAAAAAGGCCCAGAGATATTGCTATGTTCTATTAAATCTATTCGTTTTCAGAACGGTCAATTCAACGTTGCTATTGGCGAAGAGATGTCCTACTCTGAGAAGTGCTGATCCTTGGTCTGAAGCCGATGTTGCTTGGAACATTGACCCCATATATTCTCTGAGCGTTTCCAGGCGTTGTGATTTAAAGCCAAGACATAGAGAATATGGGTCAAGAATATACTTAAACACAAAATTTAATTCTAGGTTGTCTATATTTCCACATGTGAAACTGTGTGTTTCCATGTTTTCTGCTGTTTCACCAAGACTTAAACACTCAAATTTAACAGGACTTGTTTTTTTCCAAAGCTTTGTGACAACATCATCATCGTCTCGTCATCCCCAATGACGAGCATATGTTTTTTACATTGCCCTAAAAAAAGTGATTAGCTGTATGGAATGAAATAACTCCTGTAACTAGGGTCATACATATATATATATATCATGAAATAGAATGAAATAAAGCAATAAACATAACTGTTAGTGGGGGCCAGAGCTGTAGAGGGCCTAAGGCCCGGCATGTTCTCCCCGCGTAGGCGAGTTTCTCCGGCTACGATCTAAGCGAGGCCAATGCCAAGGTGCTTGTCGTGCGCCATATGAAGGTTTCCTACAGTTTTGGCCATTAACAGTTATGTAAATTGGTTTATTTCATGATATAATTATATATATATGCGTGTATATATATATAACCCTAGTTATAGGAGTTATAATTTCATACAAATAACTGTTAGTTGGGCCACAATGCCCAATTCATCCATTTGGGGTTACCCACATTGATGGAACCCCCCCTAGACATCCATCATATATATATATATATATAATACTTAATACTTAATGATGAAGCACTAAGTATCATCGAGTATTAATGGTATAATATGGCAATAACCATGAATAACCATATTATCATTGAGTATTAGTTTAAGCATGTTTTATACAGTAATACACCAATGATTATCATACAGTAAGACATCATTGAATATTAATTGATAACCATTTTGGTAACCATATTATCATTGATTATACAGTAGTACACCAATACATCCATGATCATTTCGCCGACGAAAGTTAGGGGCTCGATGATCCCTTTTTCAGAGATTTGCTTTTTGGGAACGGTGTGCCCTTAGCAATTATAAAGTGCCCTTTACTAACTCACCTGGCTATGGACAATCACCGCGGGATTCACAGCTAAATCCATGGGTTTTTATCATTGGTTTTTATCAACTATGAGATGCAATGGGCCATTTGCTGTGTGATGGTTTCTGCTTTCGGGTACCCAATCTGGTTGGTGGTGGCTGGAAGCATGGAATTTTATGACTTTCCCATCATATTGGGAATGTCGTAACCCCAACTGACCAACTCCATCATTTTTCAGAGGGGTAGGTCAACCACCAGCAATGATATTAATAACCATACACCATATCTATTGATTTGTTTCACCTTATTATCCCATTAATATCCCATACATTATCCCATAGACCATTTTCTTACCCAATGATTTCTTAGATTTGGATGGGAACCATGAAATCCCAGTGATGTGTTTTTTCGAAGGCCCAGCGGCCCAGCGGGTTTTTTTTGCATCCCTGGTCGATCCGTGGTGAATTTTTCATCCCATCTATCAATAGATTTTGGTTTTCTAGGGAACAAAAAACGGCAAACACATGGATTTTCCAATTTTTCCCATTTTTTCCCATTTTTTTCCATGGGTGTTTCCCATTTTTTCCAATTTTTGTTTTAGGGGGGCGTTCCTGTAAATTTTGAATACGAAAGTGGTGATGTTCCATCTGGAGCTTTGTCACCAAAACACCACTTCTTCGTTGCTTATCCCATAACTCACTGGACCCACTGGGCTGTGAAAATGGGGAAAAAACACCCAAATAGTTCGTGAAGAAATTTGAAACATGGAGAATATGAGGACTATCAACCATTGGATCTATTGGATATAATGGGGATTTTCATAGGAAAACTGGTCGCCGATTTTCAGACCAGTTTGGATGACATGGATGGCTTACCACTTTGGATCCCTGCCCCCGATCACGGAAAATTTCGGCAGAGATGAGTTGAGTACCCCTAAGTTTGATGCGACTGAGACTGAATTGAGAACATGACGTTCACTGTTAAATTGGGGTATACCTGCTGTTTTGGGCAAAATCATATTGCTGATTGTAGATCCAAAAAAGTGTCCTTTTTTGTGTCTCCGTTTTCATGAATGATTCTGGAAACATGATCTACAAATCGTCAGACTAGGTAACTCATGTAGTTTGCGGCATAGGCATCATATTATGACAATGAGACTGAACATTGGAATCAATTGGACTTTCAAGTAGATGGATATGTGACAGGTTTAAAATACTATCTACCCATTTGGGTGAACTATAGTGACCTCACTGCACGTCGCCATAGCCGATGATGGGTACAATTCTGTTTGAAGTTGTCAAGCTGTTTTAAATCAGTCAGATGTCATCAATCTTCAATGACACATGAGGGTTTCCATAAATGGGGTTACCCATAAATCATCCATTGATAGATGGATTTTCCCTTATAAATCATCCATTTAGGGGGTAGTTCCCAATCCCCTGCAGGGCAGGCATGCTAATAGCCAAGAACTTTCATCAACTAATTTGGGTTGTGATAACAAACAGCCGTTTATCACTTAAATTAATTCATTACACAACCAAACGGTGGAGAAGCATGCATTTTTGATGGTGACTTTGTTTGGAAGGAATCAGAACCAGTGGAGATCTATGATGGTGCATTGACACAATCGATGGAGTATATGAATATCAGCAAGATTCCGGTTTTGCCTAACAGAAATGCAGATGACCAACAAAAACCATAAAAGTAAACTAGAGACACTTGTCCTTTGAAGGAAACATGTATGATATGTATATATATATGTTATACATATATCTACCTGTACATATATATATGGCTATATATATATATACATTCATATGATGTATAAATACGGTTTTGCAATTGATCTGGGGTCTCTGGAAATGGATTCTTGGGTCTTTCCAACTATTTTATATATGGTGGAATTGAATTGTATTATGGGTACCTTATTATTTCCCCTATGAGGTAATCAATTGGTTGATTAGGTATTATCTTACCATTGGTTATTTAATATATCTATTTGTTTTCTACCATGCTCATGGATTATCATATGTGCATTATTATGTTCACTCTTAGGCAACCAATTGGTTGATTAAATTGGTATCATCCCAGTATCGATTACGATTATTGTTCTACTATATTCTTTGGATAAACAGGGGTCCACTACCATTTCCCTTAAAGGGTACCCAACCAATTGCTGGATTAAAATGGAACGGGTATTATCCCTTTATAGGGTATGTACTATATCTATTTGTTTCAACCACACTCATGTTTCTTCTAGGGCGGTGTCCCCATATACCTTTGGTTTAAAGCCATCAATATTATCCCTGGGATAACTCTTTTATTAAAATTCGAAATTTCCCCATTATTTCTACTTTACATCATATATCCTTTAAATGCAATGTCCAACTATGGATTTTGCCGAACTCAGGGAGCAGAAATCTGCACCTTGACTTAGGCCAAAACAAAAGAAAATTACGATATCCTAGGTGCTTGGTGGGGTTAGGTCAAGGTGAAGAATTCTGCACCTAGACTTCGGCAATACAGAGGTTGTACCCTTGGATTTAGGAAAGAAAAAAATTGCCGATATCAGGGTGCAGAAATTTGCATGTGGCCTTATAGGAAACAGCCTTACCTATTATATTCTACCATGATTTTTCCCGCAATGGATTCGGGGTCCTTCATTTTGAGATTTAGGATTTTTTTGTTGGCCGATCTTTTGGCTCGGGGGACCCCAAATCCATCGCCACCGCAAATCCGTCGCATAACAATATGTTATCTTATTTTTTATCTAAGTATTCAACCAACAAAAACATATCTGAACTACGATCGAATTGGTGATCGTTTGTTCTGACTGATACTTCCAGGAGTACAGTAGAAGGGCAAATGGATGGAGAGGCAAATTGTCAATCCCCTTCTTGGCATGACAATCGAACGGCGGATAAGAATTAATAACATTGAAACATCCAAGGGACACTAGCCCAATACGATTTTTCCCTTGGGGATAAATTTCACTAGTATATACCAAGGCCACCTACCTTGATAGATAAGATAGATAAAGAATAGCAGTAAATGTTGGAACACATATATCACACAATCATGGGTAGAACTAAATTACCAAGGACCCTAGAATCAAATTCCAGAGACCCCTTATCGGCTGCAAAACCTTACATGTATGTGTATATATATATATATATTGTTTTTGGCGATGATGATAATGATGAAAATGATGATGATGATGATGGTGGTGGTGATGATGATATACCCAATACTTGATTACATATGGACACTATACAATATACATTGATATGAACATATATATATATATATCAAAGTCATATTCATGTATTTGCATCCATCTATTTACGCATATGATATAGTCTGTTTGAACGTTTAATGGGAATGTATAAACCATATGTCCATATATGTAGTATCATTTGAAGCACACACGCATTTACATGAATATTTACATATTATATATAACACAATAATTATAATATATATATATATACTTTTCAAATATGAGGTAATGCAGCCACATACATCAAAACATGCATGTAATACTAGACGTGACATTTATATATTTTACAGCCACTAAATTAAATATTCATATCTAATTGATATGATATACCTTCATCATTATTTGATATATGTATATATATGGTTTTGTTCTAAAGGTATATATGCATGCAATGCAATACATGTATGTACACATGTACAGTATATTATTCGATTGCACATACACATTAAAGTTGCTTCACCGACAGGAAATAGACGTTTGTATCTCTTGCCTAATTAACGCAAGTATATATCCTATGCGATGTTAGTCTTGCTGAAAGATTTTTATGAAGTTGTGTCAACCACACCACCAGGAGTGAAGAGTCAAGGCACGGCAGCAACTTCTGGATATCAGGAAGTCTTGGGGTGTTGGTGACCTCCTGGGGTTTGCTTCCACAGACAGCGGAGGTGGGATGGCTACAGCATCGAGCAGCCCGCAATGCACAGGGAACGCAACATCTTCATGACCCAAAGACCTCAAGAAGCGGCCTTAAACCAAGTTGCGGGCTTTCTGGTGAATTTCACTGGGTTGGCCGCGCATGTGGGTTTTGGGAACTGGTGGGTTTGGGGGGTCACCGGGTTTCTGCCAACGCCTTCAAATTGTCGGCTGGTGGAATTGTCCTCCAACAAAGAGCTAGTTTTCCAAGCTGAAGCGCTTGATGGGCGCATTTCCTCTTGGAACGATGTACATTGCATGTTCTTTTGTAGCGCTTTCTTGGCTTGCCAGGGCGTGCAACACAGCATCCATGCCTAAAGTGATAAGAAGCGGGTCACGTTTAATCACAACCTTGTAGAAGGTGCCCCGCAACCCAGACATACTCCCAAGTTGCGACGTGGGAAGGGTTATTCCTCTTCGTTTTCCGGTCAGCCTTTCAAACATGAGATTGGAGTCCTTAGAGTTTCTCTGAGCGCACGGCATGTCCTGGAACGCTTGTCTTGTAACTTCAGTTTGACCCCTGCACCTGTGTTTGACAATCAAAAATTATCATTAAGGTCAAAATTCTACAGAAGCGCCCCAAACCTCGAATGACAGTAGCCCAAAACCTGGAATCCGTGCAGTACACGGGCATATTTGGATAAAACTAGATACTACAGTTACTACAGTGAGCGGGTTCGCAAAACACTTTTTTCAATCAAAAAATAGCCAGCCTGCGCGTGCGCCCTGTCCTCCTGGAGTGAAAAGGTGATGGCTTCGGCATTGCGATGGAACACAACGCTCAAGAAACTGTGTCTGCAAGACAACCGCTTCAACGCCGCTGGGTACGAGGTGCTGGCAGCCCGCGGTTGTCAGAATTTGGGATGAAAAAGGCAAATTATTATTATTATTATTATTATGGCACTGTCACTGGCCGACCTCCCTGCAAAAGTGTGGCCGGCACTGTGAGCCGTCCAACATAAGAAAACATAGAATTTGTTTGTCTCAGCTTCGGGAATCATGAAATCCACAGTGACAAGGGCGTTGGCAAATACATTGGTTGCCAAACACATCAGAGCATGTTGATCATGATGGGATTGTTTCGTTGCGTGGAGTTTTTGCCCATTCCCGTTTGGATCACATAGGAAATCAATGGAGCGGGAACCCAAGGCGCAACCATTGCCGATGAAGGGAACTTGAGCTCTACTGTAGATTCTGGTTGGTGGTTTGACACATCGACTGAAAAAAAACACGTTTTCTCTACCTGTTACGCCTCTTGCAGGGAACTCGAGTCCCTCTGTTACCTGATGGGTTGCTGAACCACAAGTAAGCGGATGTGGCCAGCCAACTTGATGTGGATAGCCGGGCTAGTCAATAGTGGAAATTGAATTTGCTACGCAAACGTTTTGCTGGGGCTCGGCCAGAATATGTTGGTTCCACTTCTGATATTTACGGGTTCAAGGACAGATGAAAATCGGGACATACTAGGACTTAATGCGTGCTGGTTTTATATGACCATGTCCGCGGTTTAACCTCAATGTTTGTTCCTTTTCGTGGTAACCATCATTAGCCTTCCATTTTCCCAAGCGTTCTGCCACAACACAACCATTATTGTATCTATATATTCCCCATTGACCCCAAAAAGAACCAACGCCTGGGTTCCTGCGCAGCAGGCACTGGCAGCGGCGGCGCGCAACTCAGCGCTGGAAGAATTGCATTTGACGCAGTTGAGCAGCGAGGAGAAGACGGAGGAACCGCGGCTGTTGTTCTGGGGGGCTGTGGGCGGAATCGGCATGTTCAAAAAATGATGGTTTCCATAGTCACGGTGGCTGGATCCCCAATAGCTGGTTGGTTTATTTCATAGAAATTTCTCACGTCAGATGGATGATTCAGGGTCAATCTTTGTTAGATACAACTAGTACAACTTATTTTTTCGATTTCAATGGTGCAATGTACGTTGACTAGTCGAAAGTGAGATTTTTTGGCATTCACCATGATGTTGGGCTGGGATTAAAGGATAGTTTGCTTTGTTCAAGTGGGGGTTATTAATCAGAAGTTAACATTCCTTGGGGTGATGGGTGGCAAAGTTGACATAATGAGTTCAATTCAATGATAGAGTTTGGATGAGTGGCGTAATAGCAAGACACCCGGGGAAAATTACAGCGACCCCACCGCAACCTTCACCGTAAATGATGACTAATGAAGGGAACCACCCCAAAATTGCTGATTTCACGATAGTATATAATATCAAAATCGTGCGTGCTGACAAAGCAAACGCAACACCAAAGTCAACTCCAATTGCCAGCATGATAAGCCGGGACTTATCCAGTCTGGTCATTTAACCAATGCACGTGGGGATCCAAGTAAAGGTTTTGGTGCAGATGTCAAAACACCAGTTTTGGGTTGATCAAGGCCAGGGTTTTAGCAACTAAAGGGGGAGGCTTAACGAGCTGAAGTAGAGATGATTGACTGCACTGATTGGGAGCACTGGGGATTTGGTGGTTCAATCACTCCAAAATCTGCGTTGTTGAACTTAGTTGAATCACGATACACCTTGTTACGTTTATCAAAACAAAAGCCCAGACATACTCTGACATTCTTTCTCTTTCTAGCATATACTCTGACATTCTTTGGCATCTGTTCTGACATACTTTCTGGCATATATGCTGACACTCTTTCTGGCCTGTATGGTGACATGCTTTCTGGCGTTCTATCTGGCATTCTTTCTGACATTTTCTCTGACATGGGCACTGCCGGACCTCAACCGCAAGTGCCAGATCTCAGTGGCCCTGCGCACTGAGATCTGGAGCTCGCAGTTGAGGTCCGGCATCGCCCACTGAGATCTGGAGCTCGTGGTTGAGACCCGGCAGTGCCCACTGAGATCTGGCGCTCGCGGTTGAGGTCCGGCAGTGCCCACTGAGATCTGGCACTCGCGGTTGAGGTCTGGCAGTGCCCACTGAGATCTGGAGCTCCCAGTTGAGGTCTGCAATGCCCACCAATATCTGGCGCTCGCAGTTGCACGATCCGATGCTGCCGGAGGAGAAGGAGGAAGAAGGAAGGAGAAACCATCTTTGATAAAATCTAAATGCCCTCACCTGGCAGGTGGGGACCAAAACTATGGACATAAACATAAGCAAAAAAAACACAATATAGTTTATCGTTAATTTTTCTCCATCCTACAGGCACCAATGAGCCCAATTTGCCCTCTCCGGGGCTTGGATGAAACGAAACCATGGTGAAACTGTGGCAGGAAATCCCTTTGATGTTTCCCTGACCCAACCAATTAATTTTTGGGGCCATCCTCTGGTTTTTTGGATGACAATCAGATTTCTGGTTTCGTTTTCCCACAACCAAATCACCGGCGGTTTTTCAACACACAGATTCCCATTGATTTTTCCACTATATTTGATTTCCCATAGATAGAGACGTGATTACGAACCAGACATAACTTACCCAGCCGAGATGCCTCGAGTGATGTGGTTCCCAAGTTCCAGTAAATCAAATATGAATCCCAGTGTCTGTGTGAAATCCACATTTTCGTTTCATGTCATGTTTTGTTGCTTGAATATAGTTCAATGACCTCATGATTGCTGGAATCCCTTAAATCCACCCATTTTTCCACATTTGTTTCAAACATGTTGTGGTGAAACCGGTCATTCCTCATGTTTCGCCATGTTTTTCTCACACGTCAGGCCTTGGCTCAGTTCATGGCCGGCAAGTGCCGCAGCGAGCTGCTGAACCTTCGCCACGCCGGCGTCACGGCGGAGGTGGCACAGGTGCACCGGGGGTCGAGGTTTTGGCAACGGTTGGGGTACCACAAATCATGGGAAAAATGTGATTTAATGGGGACGACCTGGCAAACCTATGTTTTTTTTGAATGGTTAGCCATATTTAAAATGAAAAATTTCCTTTTGGATGAACATCGGAGATTTTGAAGTGAATTGGAAAGTGAGATGGTTTGGGAAGGTAGGAGTTTGGTCATTTTTAGTTCTGAGTACAGTGGAGTTTCCTTTTACCCACTGAAGTCACCTCATGTTGAAAGACATCATCAAATCATAACTCCAGAAAATGGGCCAGGCTGTATGCATTTGAATGTTCTGATATGAATGAGAAAAACAAAATATAGACCTGAATTGAAATTTGAGACTCCCAGACTGTCAGGAAATGTCGGTTTGTGCAACAATGCTGCAGGTGGTGCCCCAGGACGTGTTGCTCAGTAACCACGATTTGGCAAATTGTTGGGTTTATGCAGGATATATCTATACTTAGCTGGGTTTACAAAACAACTTTTGAGTAGGGGGCACCACCTTGTTGTAAGGTATTCCAAAATAATTAATCCATTAAAAAAAAGACATGTTGCTCATCTACAAGGCTATTAATTGCGGTACGCTGCATTTCTTGAGAAAAACACCACCCAAGTTCCTGACAATTCTTTGCACGATGTCGGACTGTTGGTCAGTGGTTTTGGAGTTAAATCTCATTTCACAAAAAATGTCGTAACATGTTACCCTCTGGTAATTTAACATAGCTATTGAAAATTGCCATTTATAGTTGATTCCCCTATAAAAAATGGTGATTTTGATAGCTATGTTAGTTTACCGTAGGGTATCATTCAGAATCCACCCAGCCTACGTCATGCGTGTGGCACGGCCGCTCAGCAGGTCTTGTCGGCGGGAATCCGAATCCCTGGTCACTCTGCCAGCGTGAAGAAATTGGATTTGTCGGAGAATGACTTTGGAATCGCGGGGCTGGAGGCGAGACTCTTCCACTGGGCTTGTGATGTTGGTGCAATCTCCCCAAAGGATCCGTAAGTTGTCACATTGGCTAAATTGGGTATGGCTTATGTTTGTGTTTACATCATTGACATGTTTGGGGTTGAACAAATCAGGCGTGATCAGGGTGCCAACAAGAGACCCTAGCTTAAATGGCCTTTTTGTCAAGGGCAGGGTTCAGATCCCGTGGTCAGATACCAACATAGCTAGGAATTATCTTTTACACATGGGCATTCTAATGAAAAAAACTACCAAGGGGAGATTTAGGAGATTTTCCAGGACATGTTTGGTTCCCGGAGCATAAATCTGAGCTGTTTCTGGCCGTGCTCTTTTTCAGATTCTTCAGAGGTCCCAGGTCCAACATGGCTTGTCCCCACCAGACTTCTGGGTTTGTCGTCTGAAAGTAGGTGAACGTCCTACAAATCCATTTGTGAATCATCATTTTCCCATCAGCAAAGTGATTTTTTGGGATATACCTTAAACCCAATTTTAAGATATTTTAAGAGACCATCTATTTGAACTGAAGGTGGAGAGGTGGATGATGATTGACGATATACCATAGTTGGAGCCAGGAAATGCCAGGGATTACCGTGAAAAAATTGGAAAGATCTGGGTGTTTTGATCGCTTTGCATTCCTGCGTCCTGCGTTCATGTATGTTCATGTTTTTGTCCACGATCCAAAAAGGAATAAGAACAAACATGACTCTCAAATGTTTCAACTCTGAGATTTGGAATGGAGCAATCTTTCAGGTGGGGAAAATGGACCAATTCAATGTGGTGCAGACCGAATATCCAACCAAATTAAATTTCCACAGATTCTAAACCGAAAAGTTGTGTGCCTTTTTTTGTTTTACAGCCATGTCGTGTGAGGGTGACAGGTGTCGCCGTGCTTCCCGTTGCCGTTGGATGCTCGTTGCTTTCGGGCTGTTCCTGGCCTTGGGCTCGGGGTCGCCGTTCTGCGGCGCCGTTTCGACGGCGCCGAGGTCAGAGCTGCCACGGCCGGCCGTGCAGAGCCCGACGTATCTCAGCGACGGAGACGCGCAGAGGTTTAGTGACGCGGGCTACACGACGCGGAGTGCCGTGTACGGCACGGCATCGGAGAAAATGGCGCAGGAGGATCCGGAGTTGACATCAATTGACCATAATTGTGGGTAAAACAATGTCAATACAATGTCAAAAGCCACCCATGACTGGGGATGGTTGATATACCAAGCATTTATGGTGATGACTGGGGGATGGTTTATGATAGTTTTTTCTCCACAATCAACCGAGGTCAATTGATGAATGCGGTGAAAGTTCAGAGAGGTTGCCATTCAGAATGCTCTCGGGTTGTGCTAAACCACGCATTGTGTAAGAAAATGAATGATTTGTGATTATTACTCAGTGTTTTTTTTCATGATTACACAGGGTTATAAGTCAACTGCGTCTTAGTACTACCCCGATGTGTTTTTATGACCTCCTTGTGCTATGTTTTGATTTGTTTCGTTCTATTCCATGTGAATGGTATTGTTATGTATTATGATCTGTTAGTACTTCCGCAAAAATCCATTGCACTCGTGTTTGACTAGGACTCCCTGTTCTGATTGAATAAATTCATATGCTCGAACATGCATTAACATTGCCTCCAAATGGCAGTTATGGAGGTGGCCCTGTTCCCGAAGGAGCTGTGGAGCGCCTTGCAAGCGATGTTGGGCCCCTCGTCGGTGGAATCCTTCTTAAAGTCTGGCTCCTTCGTTGACTTGGGCAGCGGTGAAGGTGAGTTGGTTCTGACTGCCTTGAGTTTGTTCCCAGATCTGACGAAAGGTGTGGGCGTGGAACTGTCGCATGAACGACAAAAGGAGGCGGTGAGAAAAGCTCAAGAGTCTTCGCCTCAGGTGGGAAGCCGTGCAGAGTTTTTGCAGGGCGATATTTGTGATGAGTCGAACCAGAAAATTGTGGAGGCTATTGCTACTGCGAGGTTACTCTTTGTGACTTGCTTCTGACTTTGTGTCTCAGTGAACTCATACAGTTATGGCCCAACTAATAACAGTATATATATATATTTACATGAATGGAATTAACACTCCTATAACTAGGGTTATATAATATATATCATTATAAACCCATAAGCATAACTGTTAGTTGGGCCAAAACTGTACTGAATATGTTCGAAGATGTTCCACAATGACTTGGTTCGGTTTTCTTTCATGACCGTTGTGGTTTTGACGTTTTGTTTCCACAAGTCCAGTTGATATATCTGGGTAAATTATCACGACCTCACTGCGACCGAGCCCTGGAATCATGGTTTATTTGAGGGAAATCATCCCCAAATGGCCAAATGGCGGCAAGATTCAGATTATTGACATGATATAATTTACCCAGATATATTTTCCACCATGAATCATATTTGATCACGTTCCGTCTCATTTGGGAGAGCGTTTTGAAGAGAGCCGGTTTCAAACGACTATCCTCCGGTAGTCAAACGTGGCAGTGGAAAATCCCCTAAATGTTTCTAGATTATTTTCCCATTAAAACTCCCTCTATGGGGGATTTCCCAGCTAGCACGTTTGATTACCAGAGAATATCCCATTATGAACTGGCTTTTGGATTCGTATGTAAAGATCATATTGCGAGTCCACTGGGGAGCATATATGATGAACTGAAACTTGATCATATGTGATATGTGATGATATACTTGGGTGAAACTGTCGAAGCCGAAAGAAACCAGACGTTGGTAATGTGTAAATATGTATTCTATATATATATATATAGTACACCCCACAAAGGATGTTAAAAGTACACTTTCACAATACGCTCATATATTCACGTCGCTTCGCGACGGCAACCGCCCGCACCGCATCGTTGGGCTCACAAGCAATAAATTTGAAAAGCTTTATAAGTATCAGATCTGCAAGATGTAGGCTTTTGTTGTCTGGACGCTCCACACTGGCAAAGATGTCGGCCAACCAAAATAGATAGAGAAAGATAGACCGATAGACAGATAGAGAGATATATCTATAGTCTATATATATATATATATAAAGATCATATATGTACATATCGAGTGAACGGTCCACACTGTTAATGATGTCAGCCATTGTTCTCTTCTACTGCCATTGTTCTCTTCTATTGCCGTCGCTCCGCGACAAGAACCCCTGTGCGGCCGCCACGGTTTGAACGATGTTGTTCTCACACCTTCGCGACCGCTCGTAACTGCCAATGATGTCGGCCATTGAGACCAAAAACATCCGAAAGTACTGATTGTCGGAAAAAAAAAACGCGAAGAATTTGATAGCCATGTATAGCGGACCAACGCAGTTCAAAAAATAACGAAAAACATGAAAAAACGGCGAAATTGCTGTTATTTACAGTGTTTTTGCGCGGTGAGAAGCAGAAACCACTGCAAATACCATGGTTTTTGAGGGTCAGGTGGCCAAAAACACTGTAATTTACAGTGTTTTTTTAACCAACGTCAAAAAACACTGGTATTTACGATGTTTTCATTCACACCGTAACATAAAACAGCGTAATTTACGAGGTTTTTGGAAGTTTTGAAGCTAGCCGTCAAGCATGCAGAAAACAGAAAAACACTGTAAAAACCAGTGTTTCTGCTATCACAAAACGACGAAAATCAGTCCGAAAACGGGTCCAAAAACTCAAAAATCCGCCTCCGGGCCAGGCCACCTGCGGAACCGCAAAAAAAGATGTTGCAAACCAAAAAATTGAGGTCAAAAAGTTGAAAAACACGTTTTTTTTTTTCACTTTTCGCTTGCCGATTTTGGACGGGCGCGTTCACGAACAGGTGTCTTCCGTACTGTTTTTTACAGTGTTTTTTGAAGGCGAGCGTCACGACCTATCAAAAACAGGAGGTTTTGGCCGAAAAATGCCCCCCCCCCCAGGTAAACCTGTAACCTTTTACGATCGTGCCATCCGGACGATCACGCCCCAGCACCTTCGGTGCGGGCGGATTTTGATTAGTTTTTTTTACTGGATTGCCATCCATCCCCCGATGTGGAAAACCTCAGAGGGACGGAAAACCTCGAGCGGCTAAGCCGCCAAGGTTGAGAAGGATTAGTTCCTACAAGGTGGTGCCCCCAATTATAAATTGGTTGAAACCCCTAAACTGGTTGGGATAATGTAAGGGATATATGGGATATATGGGATAATATGGTTAATAAAAAGTATAGAGTATAATTAGGTATAAACTACCATAAGTTTTGCTTATTAGAGTTTGAAATGCACCAACTTAGCTATCAACCGGGGGCACCACCTTGTATCCCACCAAGCAATGACCAATGTTCTAATGATTAGATAGGGAGCTTCACCTTGTGCCCGTGAGAAGAAACTGGTCTGATTTCATCACCAACCGGGTGGGTAGTGGAAAATCCTCTAGTTGTCTGCTACAAATGGAACATAAATGGAAATAAGCAGCAAAAGATGACATTTTTTGTGTACTACCAAAGATTGACCATGAAACCATCATTAAAATACAGGAAACTTCAAAAAGATAGGACAAACACTGATTACAAAATTCGAGCAGGATTTAGCATGTCGATCTTGGTTGGGATTGGCTGTTAAGATGTTATCAGAGTAAATAAGTCATTGTTTGCGAAGAAATGCCACATTCCATGTCGATGCTTAGGACTAGTTCATATACCACCATCAGATATGACTTTGGTTGTAGTGTATCTATATACATAGATCATTCATATAGATCCAATTAATTCACCACATGACATGAACACATGAAGCCGAGAAATGGCAGAACGGTCAGAATCACCAGATTTTCAATGGATGAATCATCGGCTTCAGCCAAATAAGTGGTCCATATTCATCATTTTCCATAGCCAACTGTTCAAAAAAAATCCGCTACGAAGTGGAAAAAACATAAACTTCCCATCACCAGGCCTAGGTTCACTAGAGAGGGATGATCCGATCTTCCTTTTAACCAGTTCGTTCGTTGGCCAGCATAGTTGTAAACCATGGTTCGATAGCCTGCAGCTTGCACATTTGTTTACATGTATATACATGTATCATCTTGTGCCCTGAGTATCCTGGTAGTCCCTGATCTTTCGGATAATTTTTCGACGGAGGTGAGTAATGTGATGTTCGAAGCGAAGCTCATGGACTGCGTGAGTCGCGTGCTTCGTCGCTTCGTGGCCACTGAGGGGAAAGCGGCGGTGGTCGTGGCGGTGGGGAAACAGTTGGACTTGGATGGACGAGTGACCAGCTCCTTGGTCGAAGTTCCTGACCCAACAGGGGCTTTGGTACGTGGGAAATCCTAGCCGGGCCTGGCCATGGAGGTTTATAGCTGGGAAAATACGGGAAAATCATCCATAAATGGAAGTTTATGGAAGTTTATAGCCTGGAAAATCCATGAACATCATCTACACATTGAGGGTTGAACGGGAACATTGTCTATGAATTGCGAATTTTCCAGCACACCATGTTTAAGATTCCCGGATGGTCTTGTAGCAGTTTTTAATATCTCAACAATTTGATGTTTGCTATAGGACGAACAGGGCTTTTAACCTACAGAAAGGCGGTGTTTAACAAACATGTGTTTTTAACCACCAGAAAATGTCTTTATCTTCACAAGTAAAAAATCAAGTCTTAAATGACAACGCTGTGTGTGATTTGATGGTTGATCTGTGATAGGCTTCTGTAAAGAAATTTAGGCTCATAGGATTTGTGTTGGACACATCATAAATCATCATGATATTAAATATATTTTAGTTACCAGTAGTACCGCACAAGGCGGTGGCGGAAGTTTCAAAAAATAGGAAACCTATAGGAGAGGTTGGTTGTTGTGAATCACGGATGGCAGAGCAAATCCACTGATGGACCGACAGGTGGTTGGAGTTGTGTTTTTGGAATGGTTGCAATGGTTGCAGGGGTCACCTTACCACAACTGCTGGATGTAGTGTGGTGTAGTGCAGTTGTAGTTGTAGTTGCAGTTGTAGCTGTAGTTGTAGTGTAGTGTAGTGGAGCTGTAGCTCTAATGTAGTGAATGTAGTGCAATTAGTGTATTTGCATGCGCAGTTGCAGTTGTAGCCGTCGTGTGGTGTAATTAGTGTAGTGTAGTGCAGTGTAATGTCGTGTAGTGTAGTGTAGTGTAGGGTAGGGTAGTGTAGTGTAGTGTGGTATAGTGTAGTGTAGTCTAGTGTAAGGTAGTGTACAGTAGTTGTAGTTGTAGTGTAGTGCAGTGTCATTAGTGTAGTGTAGTGGAGGGTAGCGTGGCGTAGTGTAGTGTAGTGTAGTGTAGTGTAGTATGTGTAGTGTAGTGTAATGTAGTGGTAGTTGTAGTTGCAGCTGCAGCTGCAGATGTAGTTGCAGCGTAATGCAATGTAATCAGTGTAGCGTAGTGTTGTGTAATGTAGTGTGGTTGTAGTTGTATTTGTAGTTGTAGTGTGCTGCAGTGTAATTAGTGTAGTGTAGTGTAGTGTAGTTGTGATTGTAGTTGCAGTTGTGGTAGTAGTTGTTGTTGCAGTTGTTAGTGTAATTAGTGTAGTGTAGTGTAATTAGTGTAGTGTAATGTGGCATAGAATATGTGCATTTGTAGTTGTAGCAGTATAGTGTAGTAGTGTAGTGTAGTGTAGTGTATAGTGTTTAGTGTAGTGTAGTGGTAGTTGTACTTGTAGTTGTGATTGTCTATCTATCTATGTATCTATCTATCTATCTATCTACCTACCTATCTATCTATATATCTATTTGTTTGTCTGCCTGTCTGTCTGTCTGTCTGTCTACCTGCAAGCTTGAAAAAGAAGCTATTCTGCGAGACTTCCTCAGTTTTTGAACTTGGCAGCATCAAAAATGGAGCAATTCTGCGAGACTTCCTCAATTTTTGAACTTGACAACGTCAAAAACGAAGCAATTCTGCGAGAATTCCTCAATTTTTGAACTTGACAACATCAAAAACGAAACCATTCTGCGAGACTTCCTCAATTTTCGAAGTTGACAACATCAAAAAGTGCTGCACCTGTCACGCAAAATCATCTTCCCAAAACTGAAGATGCAGCAAAATGCAACCTCTGCCCGGACCTCCTAACAGCTCTGATGAAGCATGTCTCTTGTACTGCGCCTGCCACGGAGAATGCATCTTTGCACATCCTCTTCAAATGTCCCACGCCTGCCGTCGTTTTTGGCAATGCTACAAAACCTGCACGTTTTGCTCACTTTTGACAAGGTGCACAATCCCTTGCGCCTGCCACGCGAAACGACATCTGAACATCCAAAAGTGGTCCGAACCCGCAGTTTTTTTGCACTTTTGACTTCGAAATGTGCTTCGCGCCACAACGGTGTGCACTTTTTCGACATCTCAACTTCCAAAAGTGGTCCAAACATGAGGTGTTTTGTACGTTTTGACTTCGACATGTGCTTCGCGCCACAACGGTGTGCACTTTTTCGACATCTCAACTTCTAAAAGTGCTCCGAAGCTGATGTGTTTTGTGCATTTTGACTTCGAAATGTGCCTCGCGCCACAACGGCGTGCACTCTTTGTGCTCCGACGCGAAGGTGCTTTGTACATTTTGACTTGGAAATGTGCTTCGCGCCACAACGGCGTGCAATTTTTCATCTCTCATCTGGCCAGCTGGCTCCGCACCCGCCGCTTTAGCGAGCCTACTTTTCGACCATCCGGAGCCACAAATCATTGGAAAAACGCAATGTTTAGCGACTTTTCCTACCTTTTCGCGCACCTGGATCTTCTTTCTTCTGAGACTTTCTCTTTTTTGATCTTCTTTCTTCTTCTCTTCTCTTCTCTGACTCTTCCCATCTCTGCTTTTCATCTGTCCATATTGTCGGAAGTTTGACCTCTAAACTTCCTTCGATGAGAATATATCCTATAGTTATGGGCCGTATGGGGGTTGTTCAAAACCAACAAACATGCCCAGGGGTGCCCTTGGTAAAAGGCGTCGGGCTGGTAGAAAACTGCAATACGAAATGCATCTTTGGTGGTTTGGGAGGGGGGTATGGGGTGGGGGGGTTGTGGGGTGTGGGGCCAATAACTTTCAAGCGCGCTTACACACATATTGGATGCTATGCTAGAGACATCTTTTCTTGCACATACACACATACTTCCTGCTACGCTAGAGACATTTTCTCCTGCACTCACACACATACTTCTTTTTACACTAGCGACATCTTCTCTTGCGCATACATACATACATACATACATACATACATACATACATACATACTTCCTGCTATGCTAGAGACATCTTCCCTTTACTGACACACACATACTTCATTTTACGCTAGAGACATCTTCTCTAGCACATACACACATAATTCATGCTACTCTACAGACGTTTTTTGTTGCAAATGCACACATACTTCCTGCGTCGCTATATACATCTTTTCTTGCATTTACCCACAGATTTGATGATTTGCCCATAGACATCTTTTCTTGCACATACATACATACTTCATGCTACTCTACAGATGTTTTTTGTTGCACACATACTCATACTTCCTGCTACGCTAGAGGCATCTTTTCTTGCACATACACACGGAGGAGGAAAAAACGTGCTTTGAAGAAGCTTTGCCCTGTAGAACTCAATGGAATGTTACAATGGGTCTTAAAAATCCCCGGGATTTTCAAGGTGCAATTCTAACATGACATGATTACAGCGCTGTGGCGCCGAGCACATTCGATTCCAAAACATGGACAACTGCTAGCGCGATTGTCACCCTGCTGGGATGTTTATGTCTTTTGTGGTTTGCAGATACCATCCCCACGTCCTTCAAAAAGTTAGTTCGTTTTGCTTTTCCAAGTTCCAACAAAACAAAAACTCTGTAATTCTCAGGAGATTTGATCATGCACCCCCAAAAATACGCGCGAACTTCTACCAGCCCGACGCGTGGTAAAAGGGTCAGGATTCTCAAACCCAGTTTTCTGACCTGCACTAAGCAATCATCGCACAGCAATCATGGTTTTGGATCAATAGCGATACAATTTTCACGGCCTGATGATCCAGCTATACCATCTATGTATATATATATATATACACTATATCTTTGTGTTTACCAGGGGTACTTTGTGTTTTGGCTCTTGACCCCATATCACTGAGAGAATCATGAAACTTGATCTGATGCAAGAAATAGACCAGAGGATCCTAGACATCCCAGAGGCATTTTTTTTTGCACCAAGTGGGGATGCGTCATGGTGATCAATTGATGATATACGAACTTCTACAGTTATGGCCCAGTTATGGCCCAACTAATCACTAACAGTTATAAATGGAATTAGAATTCCTATAACTAGGGCCTAGGGTTATATATCATTATAAACCCAGAAACATAGCTGTTAGTTGGGCCATATAACTTCTACTCACAATTGTGCAAGTTTGTAATCCCTTCCACCACCTTTTCTCAATACCACCCATATGGACCCTCCAAAGTTTCTACAGAACCGTATAATCATTTAGTATTCGGGGGATGGCTCTATATTTCAACCAGGGGTCGACAGTCATCCAGGGTTAACATGACTGTAAATATATCACCTACCCTATCTTATTCAGACATAGCAATGGGAATATAGAATTTTATAGATGATTTTCTATTCACAAAACCTCCATTTATAGATGATTTCTCTATTGGAAGGTAAATTTGTTTAAAACATTAGGACCCGGCACCCAGGTAGCCAATCTGGGTTGATGACCGGAAGCTGGGGATTGGCCCCGGCATATGTCTACGGCATTCTTGGCTGATTTTTTTTCGGGCTGCAGCGGTACAGTTATGGCCCCACTAACAGTTTGTTTGGGTTTATAATGATATATGCCTAGTTAGACGAGTTATAAACCCATTTATAGCTGTCAAGGGCCATAACTGTGGATTGTGTTTTGCCTCCAGTTTTGCCTCCAGTTTTCGTGCACCAGATGGCAAAGTCATCCTGTGATGCAGGTTGCAAGGTGAAAATGGGTCAATCTTCAAATTCCCTGAGCGAAACACTGATTGACTTGACATTTTCAGGGTGAATCATCCAATTCCAAAGTGGATTCCCATTCTTAGATCCACAATGTCCCTCCGTTTTTGTTGCTTGCCTTCAGTTTAATCCCTAGATGTTTGTTAATCATTTCTCCTTGATTCAGATTTTGCACAGTAACGAGATAACGATGTGTTGAGTTGCCCTCGCGGGCATCAGGTTGCAGGACGTGAGAGTGAAAAAAAGTGTTTCTCTCCTCTTGTTTTTTTTGCATATCTCCATACAACGTGATGCCCCCCAGTTGGAAGTCGGTTTATAAACCCAGTCAACTACAGATATATTTCCCATAAGCTCTAGTTACCCTATTTGCGAACCAAGTTCCTTGCATATGTTCGAAAGAGCCGTTGACCCACACCCCATGTTTAATTATGTTTCGCTGAAGCCTTGCTTCGCCTGAAATGAGCAAAAGGGAGCTGCGCCGATGAGGATACTACATGATATTGCATGATATCACACCCTAAAATGGTTGGACATGGCTAAAACATATGGGGTATAGCCATAGAAGATATCTGGATAAATAAGGTCGTGCGATGTCATTATGTCACGATGATCGAGTAGGGGAAAACATATCATTTTTGAAAAAAAGGTTTGTAATTTATAGTGAATTAAAGAAATTGATCCGAGAACAAGATATGGTCAGATATCTTCAGATCATTTTGGCATGGTTTGAATAGTTAAGACATCCAAACATGGCAGATTTACTAAGGGGGGCCATGTACCCGCTATTGAGCCATAGTCGGATCAACACATATTTGGACCTGGGGTGAAGTCCCGTCACCAGGTGTTCTGCCTTCACAGTCGTCAGAGTGCCTGAAAAAGGATGGAAGATGTATGGATCATTGACATAGGGAAAAAAAGACGCCAATCATTCCCAATGATCCATATATTATCAATACATTAAAACCGTTTTACATCTTGATTTTCCATACATGTTCCATGTTCTATCCATGTTCCATACATGTTTGCAGAAAAGGACGAACACTCCGTCCGCAGTGTTCTCGGAAATTCCAGCGGTGCCATCGCGGCTGGAATAGTCCCACTGTCTCTCTGAAACATGAGTTGCTTCACGTCAGGTGAAGCCACGCAATGCGTGGGGACCAGAAATGGCAAACCCTGAAGGAAAGAATGTGGTAGATTTGCAAAACATTGGTTTTAAATGGTTTTTTGGTATGGTGTTATAATGATAATAGTGGTAGAATAATTGCGATAGATCGCAAAATAATCAGAGTTCCACGTTCGGGGTATCTTCAATTACAATCTATCATAATGTATTTTTTTTACACTCCACTCCTCTTGGTTTTTTACTTTATACACTCCACTCCATTTGGTTGGCCTCGATATTTTCAGACTTTCAGATTCCAGCCAGAATCTGTGTGAAATTTTGATGCAGCATGGCGTTGATTTTCCCAATGGGAAATCCACAATGACTGGGGAATCGAACAAGGGAACATGTCTGTTTTTTTGGGGCTCAAGCAACTCCAAGATGAGGTGGTAGGGTGATAACAACCTGGGAGACAGGCCAACGATTAATGAACATGGAGGAATCATAAATCCATATACCATCCAGCTATTGTATGATGATCGTTTATTCAAAACACAGCTTAAGTCCTAGTTAATTAATTGGGCTCTCGAATACCTTATATATTCAATTCCTCTATAATACACTAATCTAAATTTTTCAATATCACTAATGAATATCTAGATTCGACATAAAATCCCAAGAACTCCATTCCTTCAATTCCCAGCGACTGACCGGCTGTGAATCCTTCGTCTTCGATGAGCCTGCGCAGCCTGCGCTAGGCGATCATGGAGGCCTTGAAGGTCAATATGACCCTGCGAGAGCTCTGCTTGGAGAACACCATGATCAATCACTTCGGTGTCGAGGTCGTTTCCGAATGTTTCCGATGATGGCAGTTGGCAGCATTAGGATTTTTGTTGCTTGGGGATTGGATGTAGGGTGATTTTCACTTGGTGCTGCGTAGCTAAGCTGTTGTTCTATGTCTTGGAAATATCTCAAAGTAGCTTGTAACCCAGCAACTAAGTATCAATTCTCAGGTCTAGGATGGGGTTGATACTTGAATATTGAGGGGGAGAAAGCTCTCATCGTCACGCATTGCCAGCTTAATGGCAACGTGATGGGGGGCAATGTGTAAAGAGTCCAAGACATAGGATTTGGGGGGCTCCATTTTTCGACCCCAACGACTGACCATTGACAGAGCTGCTGTGTGTTCCAGGTGTTTTCTTGGGACTTCCAGGGGAGATGACAAGTGCTACTTTTTTTTCTGGTCGACCTTTTTGGCGGCTTCCATTCTTTGGAATACTCTTTTCCTCCGAGAACGAACACCCCAGAAACCGTGGTTTAGAGTTTAGCGGAGGGTGTTTCTCATTGGCAGAAGGTATTGTTTAGTTTCCACATTTTCCCTTCTCAGTGTTTGTTGTTTGTTTGACAAGTCTTGTTTTCTTGGTTGAACCATCACTTTGACATCAACAATAATTGACATCAACAATAATCATGCTTGAATAATATTTATAACATATTATATATATATAATCACCAATATGGTTTAAACTTACATTAAAAAAACACATCAATTAAAAGTTATGTATTATTGTAAATATTATTGTTTACATGTATACATGACTATTTTACACATCAGTTTTATATTATTTGGTTTATATAAACCAATATGTCCAATTATTTGGTTTATCAAACTGATATCCACAACTTTTCCCCGGATGTTTACTTCGAATTTTCAGTCGATAGGGATGATCATTGATTTTTGTCTCCTGTAAGTGGGCCATCACGTAGAGATATTTAAAAAAAAACACTGACACATAGTTATGTATGTAGAGATATGTAGAGGTATGATGTTTAAATATAGACATAGATATATAGACATTTTTAGATCGATCGATACATCTAAACAGATAAATATATAGAACTATGTGTATCAGTCACAAGATGTTGTAACACTGACATTGGCCTATTTTTTTTCGCAGCATCACATTCAGCAGTAATAACGAAATCACCACGTCGCCAGGAACTGGCAGTTACGCTGAGACAAAACACGGTGCTGAGGAAGCTGAGCATCTTGGAGCGTGGATCAGCTTGGACTCTATATGGTAAAGCCAATGCCGTAAGCAATTCCCTAATCACCAGAAATAAGATCTACAAACCATCCCCAAATGGTAGGTTTGTTCTCGAGTTTCCCACATTATGTTATATTGCACCACACCTTTCACACCAGTGTTGTTCGAGCCGAAAGAGGAAAATCATAGCCAGTACCCAAAAAACAGGGGTCTCTTTGGATATCAACCATTGTTTGCTTAAAGCCATTGGGAGGTGGGCCAAAAATTGCATGCTTGGTGTGTTTTTGAAAGAACAATACCTATTCAGTCAAACAGTTTGCATGGGAATTTCTCGACAGAAAAAGATACTGTAGCTGCTTTGAATTCGCAACCGACAGGACTGGGTGTCTACTCACAAGAAAACACGTGACATGTTTTATAGAGTCCAGAAACTCTGGGCACTCATTTTGCCCGTGGATTTCAATAGTATTTTATATTTCAGTAACTTGGATGATTTTGGGGTACCCAAAAATCATAGGACTTAGCGCTATTTTGTGGTTCTTCCAGTGGCTTGGAACCTCATTTCCGGGCTAACTCATACTGGTTGTTGCCTGAAAATGGACATTGAAACCTTGGACTGGAAGGGCTAAACGTCTGAAAATAGGGTACCATTTTTATCCATGGATCCATCATCCCTATGAAAATAGGGCCCGAAAAAGAATCAGTGGGGCCGGGATTCTATGGCAGAAAGCCCTGATCCCAGAGATCCCAGGTTTGATTGGCAACAACATTGGGCTCGACGGGACTCAGGCTGACCCATAGATAGGCTGTCTTCAACGGTTTTTTGCAGTGACCAAAAACTCACCCCGTTGACTTATCAGGGTTTAGTAAATGTCCCATGGCAGATTTGTGAATCACATCACTTGAAAACGTATCTGTTGGAGATTCCCCAATATTTGGGTGATGTGAAACATTAGGACATTTACCAACCCCTGTTTATTGCAATAGGGATTATATTGATTGTTTTCTGGGGATTATGAGAACCGACCCATGATGGGAATACCTTTCAAATGTTGCAGTGGGTTTTCCTTTTTTAGTGTTTTAATATGTTTTAATGGTACATAAAGGGTAGATGCAATTATTAAAACCAATTTCTTAGGGTTGATACCTGATAGTGTACAGAGTCAATCAATAGTTCACTGGCGGTTTGGGGGGGTTGTAGTCTCAAGTTAATACCATAATATAGCTCACCATTCCTGTTTTTTGTTTTCTCATACTGATGATGTGCTGGGTGAATGTGAAACGGTTGAAGGTTTAAGCAGGTTTAAGTGCTTCATATTCCCATGATATTGCTATTGTTTAACCAATATTCACTCAACAATGTAAATGCATTGGAATATGATGGGCACATTCCCCTTATTCAACTTCATTTCTATATGGGTACGAGTCAAAATACAAGGTTTGCTCAAGGCCGCGGGCCCACACACGATCCATACCCCCCGATCCATACCTTGATCATCCTTAATCCATACCCTATGATACTGCATGATCCATACCCCTGATCCATACCCCTTTCTCGCTGAAGAAAGACTGATGCTGGCCCTAATGCTGCTTTTTATCCTAATACTGCTTCTGGTCCTCGTACTGCTACTCCCGTTGCTACTACCGTTGCTACTACCGTTGCTACTACCGTTGCTACTACTGCTGCCTCCGCTGCCGCCGTGCTGCTGCTGCTGCCGCCACTACTAGTAATCTTCCTCCCAGGGCTGCTGCTACTGCTGTCGCTTCTGCTGCTGCTCCTGCTGGTCCTGCTCCCGCTGCTGGTGCTGGTTCACTTCCTCCGTGTGCTTCTGGTAGTTGGACGAATGCAACTAGTTGACTAGCTACTAGCAATATTGCAAGTGCACCTTGGAGGCTAGTAAGACCGGTTCTAGTTCCACTAGGTGCTTCTTGTACTTCTAGTGACGCTACGATTACAACTCCTTCTGCACGTGTAGAACAAGACTGTCATATTCACGATTATACACTATATCTGGGTTTCCAATCTTGCCACATTCCCCACAATATGTCCCACAAGTGGGCCAATAGTTCCCTATTTTGTTTGATACTCTCAATGTTTGTACACTTCTATTCTAATGCATGTGTCACATTCCCAATGACATTCCCAGTTGTTACTATCTATAATCTATCCATATAGTCAGGTAATTATTAAACCATTTCAGACCTACGATTGATTGGTTCAACGCGCTTTTTGGGCATTCTCCAGCTCCATTCTTCCTGGCTTTTGAGCACGAATATGTTGGTTTATGTTCCCAATTACCCTATATCTATGCCCGGCGATCTTCCCATATTTCACATGTTTCTATCATATTCTAAAGAAAATTCCCAATCATACTCCCATGTCTATTTCTATAGTATTCCCAATTTGTGAACTTGTATTTTCTAAAGGTTCTCATGTTTTTTGTTTTTACATAGTATAAGCATCTATATTTCTATAGTATCCCTTTAATCAACTAGATATTCGCCATAATCATTCATTTCAATACTATAAACCATCCTTTTTGGGGTACGCCCATTTTGGGAAACCTCCATATACTTTTAGTAAATAAATAAACACATAAATAGAAAACAGATACATATAAATAAACAAAATAACCAAACATATACATTCCCACTATATTTCCATGATATTCCGACATTTCTACAAGGCGGTGCCCCATAGTTAGCTAAGTACTGAGGTTTATGGTAGATATACCTATACTTTGCACCACCTTGTATAAATAATCCCAGTTTGTGACTTGTCAGTGCTCCCCTTCCAACGCTCCACCGTCAGGCCTTGGTCAATGCCGCACGCGCGGGGGCCATTGAGGAACTTCACCTCTTTGAGCTGCGGCCCTTCGAGCAGCTCAGCGGTGAATTTATGGTGGATGTATAGTGAATGTATCGTTTTTTTTGGTGAATGTATGATGATTTTATGGTGAATGTATGGTGAATTTATGGGGAATGTATGGTGAATTTATGGTGAATTTATGGTGCATGTATGGTGAATTTATGGTGCATTTATGGTCATTTTCTGGTGAATTTATGGTGAATTATGGTGAAATTATGGTGAATGTAGGGTGAATTTATGGTGCGAATTTATGGTGAATTTATGGGAAATGAATGGTGAATTTATGGTGAATGTATGGTGAATTTATAGGGAATGTATGGTGAATTTATGGTGCATTTATGGTGAATTTATGGTGCATTTATGGTCATTTTCTGGTGAATTTATGGTGAATTATGGTGAAATTATGGTGAATGTAGGGTGAATTTATGGTGCGAATTTATGGTGAATTTATGGGAAATGAATGGTGAATTTATGGTGAATGTATGGTGAATGTTTGGTGAATGTTTGGTGAATTTATGGTGAATGTATGGTGAATTTATGGTGAATGTATGGTGAATGTATGGTGAATGTATGTTGATTGTATGGTGAATTTATGGTGAATGTATGGTGAAATTATGGCGAATGCATGGTGAATTTATGTTGAATGCATGGTGAATGTATGGTGAATGTATGGTGAATGTATGTTGATTGTATGGTGAATTTATGGTGAATGTATGGTGAATTTATGGTGCATTTATGGTGATTTTCTGGTGAATTTATGGTGAATTATGGTGAAATTATGGTGAATGTAGGGTGAATTTTATGGTGCGAATTTATGGTGAATTTATTTGGAATGTATGGTGAAATTATGGGGAATGTATGGTGAATGTATGGTGAATTTATGGTGAATGTATGGTGAATTTATGGTGAATGTATGATGATTTTATGGGGAATATATGGTGAATGTATGGTGAATGTATGGTGAATGTATGGTGAATTTATGGTGAATTTATGTGTATATGGAAGCTTTGTCATTGATCATTCAGTTATGAACCCCATCGGATCCAAACACTGTCTGAGGAAGGACGGCTAACCCCCTAAATCATACCCCAGTCGTACTTCGCAGATGGTTGGAGTCATAGGGAACCGCATATTAAAGATATGGAGTGAATATGTGGTAAATATGTGAACATGTGGTGAATATGTGGTGAATATATGGTTGTTTCTATTATGTGGTGAATATTTGGTTAATCGTTCATTGTGGATATCATTGGCTGATATTCACCAAAATTACGGTGAATATCAGCCATATTTACCGTTCAGTGTTTATGTTTCACGTGTATTCCGAGATTATTCCCATAAAAAAAACTGAGTTTTTTTTAAACCTTTGGGATATTTAATCTGGGAAAATGATATTTAATCCAACTTCAACTGATCTTACCGTTCAGAAGAGGGGATAATTTGGATAATTGGGCATTGCTCCAACCTATTGTAGGTAAATTATAGTCACGTGTGTAGGGAAAAATTGGGTGTTGCTAGCTCTTTAGCCATTTTCCCCACTGTATTTGAGGTCTTGGGAGCAACCCTGACTATGGCCCTACGGCCATGATCATTACTATTGGCGGTGCCCCCCAGTTAGCCAAATTAGTTTGTAACTAGGCTACCCTCTGGTAAACATACAAAAACTGCGGAAAATCACAATTTCCAATGGGAAAATTCACTAGAAATGGGCCATTTTCCATAGCTATGTTAGTTTACCAGGCTCTAAATAGATACAACTTAGGATTATGGTGCATATATCCAAGGGTAGATCGACTGATAGCTCAAGTTACAACTGGGAGGGCCGACATTGTATAGATTATATAGAATATAACATATGATGGGAACAATGATGAATCAACTGATTTGACAAGTACAACACATGGAACAAGGGATTTGGAACATTGATTCACCAAAAATGTGATAGGTTATTACGTGTGGATTTCACCATGTGTATCTAAAGAGCAAAAGCAACAAATTAATCCAAACTGGTCATTTACAACTCGGACACAATATTTGGCAACGTGGAGACTTTGCCACATATTTTAACAAAGCTGGGTGGAGTTTTTAATATGTTTTGATCCATAGAATATTAACACTTGAGGCCGAGCAAAACAGGGAAAGTCAGCCTCAGAAGTGACGACATATTCGGGTTCAAGACCCAACACTGTCAGAACAATGAGAATTTAAGTAGACAAAACAATGGATTTCACCAGCAATAGTGAGGCTTTGTCTCCGTAGATCATCCCAGTTACCAAGCATGTTTGAATAGATCCATGTTATCGATCTATCTGTCTATCTATCTATCTATCTAATCTAATCTAACCTAATCTAATCTAATCTAAGCTAATCTAATCTAATCTAATCTATCCTATCCTATCCTGTCCTATCCTATCCTATGCTATCCTATCCTATCCTATCCTATCGTATCTATCTATCTATCTACCTATCTATCTACCTATCTATCTATCTATCTTTCTATCTATCTATCTATCTACCTACCGATTGATCCATCTATCTTTCTGCTTTCCGTCTATGTTGCAATGGGGGGGATCGGAGTCAGCCACCCACCTGCGTTGTTTCAGGTATCACCAGACAGATCCGAATCAGGCAGGCTGAGAACCTGAGAGGTTTCCCTGGGGGTCAAACAGCGGTTGTTAATATGATGCTTACGTAATATATACGGTATATGAAGCACCGGTTGTATGACTTAAAATTTCAGGCACCTTGGATTTCCCCATAAATCACTTCTAATTTTCCTTGCTTTTCCCATGGTTTCTTCGATGTTTCGGACAGGAACCCCAGGAAGCCTGGTTTTCCCACGCCAGGCTTTAGCCGAGATCTTGGTTGGAAGCTTTTCGCAGAGCGAGTTGGACCTCCACTTCTGCTGCATCACTGATGAGGTCACCCAGGTGCGGTGCAAGTGGTGCGGTGCTTGCCGCGCCTTCTTCAGGCCGTGTCTTTGTTTTTTTTTAATGGTGCAATTAATATATAATGACATAATATACAAGACTCCATCATATACAACACACGTTTTTTTTTTTAATGAAAGTACATTTTTGGATTACATAGACATATATATATATAAATAATGTACACACATTGTGTATGATATTATATATATATACATATATGGAAAACCATAAAGACATTTTTTCTGTCAATACGGGTTTTGACATGTTTCTTGTCCGTTACGTTTTTTTTTCCAAATACGGCCATGTCCGGCTGCAAACTTGCTACTTACAGGTCAATAATTTTCCTGAAATCTTGGATTTGTCGGACTGGTTTTGACAGTATGAGTGTCTCGTCTAGAGACAGTATTTGGGGCAGTATGTTGACATCTGCTTACTGTTTTTTTTCAACATGATGTTGAAACAAATACCAGTATTTTATGGGTACATCATACATCCAAATTTGGTCGGAAATATGGCAGTATTTGTGGCCAGATTTGGATACCCTATCGCGACTCCCAATTTGCCCCACTTTGGGCTGAAATTCCTCTTTTGGAAACTGTCGTAGCATGTCAGAGCCCGGTGTTGTCAAAGGATTTGAACCACCCTTCACACATCAAAAACCTAAATACGCAATTGAACCAAAAAAACGACCGTTACGGGTAAAACCCATAGTGGACAAACAAAAAATGTTTGTACAGTTTTCTAGGTATATATACATATGTCAATGTATATATAAAAAAACATGTTAAATTAACAAGAATACCGCTGTTTTTGCACACATTCAGATTATGGTTTTACTTTGTTTAATATCTTGCAAGATGGTTGTCGTGTTTTGTTTTTGTAGGGCAACTGTATCCCAATGACAGTAGGGGGCTGTGTATGAGATGATCAAGAATCTACTCCTTGGAACTTTGCAACGACTAGGAAACCCATCAACTTAGGTAAGAATTCAACACCACTGGCAAGAGTTGTAGTTTTGGTGCATATTTTGAAGGCCCCTTTTGGAGCTCTGGGGGTAAGACGTGTTGAATCGTGTCGATATGATCGATATGTACCTATGTGAAGTACAATAGCGATCTCGAGTTGATTTGCAAAATGATGGCTAGGCGCTGGGAAACCACATGAAACCACCCCATTTGATCAACGAACATGTCGTGGTGGCCCAAGGACATAGAGGTTTCCCAAAATGGGAGCACCTGCCAAATCATCCATTTTTTCGACGATTTTCTATTATAAACAACCATCTATTTTGGGGCACCCCCATGACTATGGAAACCTCCACATAACTATCCGCCGACGCCAATAATTACATTGGACTCTGACCACGCGAAATGCTCAACCCAAAATTCCTTGATGGGATCGTAAAAAAATCTAAGGTTTGGTTGGTTGAACCATGTTTGTTGTTTTTTAAGATAGAAAAGTCAAATCCCACTGAAACAAACTCAAGCAAAAGGTATGTGTTTTTTTTTATCGTTTGTTTCATGGTTACAGAAATAAAACGCACAAAACAATGGTGGCGTTTTTTTTTCGGAGTGCCCCAGTAGGGTGCCCTTTTTTCGGGGCAACATTTATTGCGTCACGGGGTCACCAGGCATTGGCGATGGCCTTGCAATACAACCAGACCTTGGTGCATCTTCGCTTGGACCTCAACAAGATCCGCGTCGCCGGCGCTAAGGTCCCGCCAGCTCAGCTCCCAGGGCGAAACCAGAGACGGGGAAAACGATCATAAAGTAAGTGTGTTTGTGTTAACTACTTGCGGGTTAACACGTGTTAAGTTATACATGTAATTATGTATGTATGTATGTATATATATATAATCATATATATATATATATGCATATGTATATACAAGTACGTCTTTAAATAGATAGATATATTTACATGCGTAGTGTATATATATTTTTTATTTCTATAATAATATAATATATATATATATATTATTTACAAATATATTTTGTTAGCGATTAACGGACACTTGTATTTCGCAACCGCATTTTTTCCAGGTATTGATGGGGATTTCATCAGCAAATGTTGAGGGTTCCAACTGCTCCGCACCAATGGGTCCATTTCTCTCTCTCTCTCTCTCTCTCTCCCTCCAACAGAACATGAAGGAAGCATTCTACAACTAAACAAGGGTTGATGTTGAGTGCAAGAATATCATCATTGTATAATAAATTATTAATAACAAATGAAAAGATCCTTGAACACGACATATTATCACTGTACAAAATAAAGGTACCTTGCAAGATATATTCAACACTTCCCAGAATCTAACATGCTTTCGGTATCCATATGTATATTGCAGGATATTGTATATGTGTATATATGTATATATTATATACACATACATACATACATACATACATACATACATACATACATACATACATACATACATACATACATACATACATACATGCATACATATGTATTCAATGTATTCAATGTATTCAATGTATTCAATGTATTCAATGTATTCAATGTATTCAATGTATTCATACAATATATATATATATACACATACATACATAGAACACCTTAAAAACATGTGTGCCCAAACAAATCTCTGTATAGACCCCCTATTCCATGCTACAGGCGCTGGCCACGGCATTGAGTGAGAACCGTTGCGTGCAGATTCTGAACCTTGCGGGCAACGCTCTGGGAGATGCGGGAGCCCAGGCACTGAAAGCCACGATGATGCTGTAACCAAGGGGGCAAAGGTGAAGGAAGAGATGGTTTTCAGATAGTCTTGAAGGTTTATCTTATGGTTTCATCAGATGTTTCATCAGATGTTTCATCAGATGTTTCATCAGATGTTTCACCATGTTTCGTCAATTTTAAAACATGGAAACCTATCCCGTCGGTAGCGGGGGTTTTTTAATCGCCTGGATCAGGGGCCAGGAGGCCAGGATCCCACCCCAGGCAATCGCGGAGGCGTTGGAGCGCAACAGGACCTTAGTGGAACTGGTCCTGAATAAGAACAACATCGGTCAGCAAGGAACTGAGGTGCCGCAGAGATTTTTTTCAGACAGATTGATGAGATTGGCCAAACTCTGACTTGGGAACTTTTTAGCGAATTATGATGAATTATGCATGGGTTTGGTGTAGTTGAATGTCTGGTAAACTACTGGAACATATGGAACATCGCTAGCATATGGAAAATCAGCATAGCTAAATCCTCCAACTGGGCGATTTCCATAGCAAACTCTTAACATTTCCGGGTAAGTCCCTGAAGTTCGTTTGAGGATCCATCATTGTCATGGGTCATTAAATGTCCCCATTGAACATCACCCAACCATTAGGTATATGGTCTATAATGGCTACTATAAGGTGATGTCCAATATCCCAAAATGGGACAGTTACCAACCCCTGATTGTGTTCTTTGTGAAAAATCTCCAGTCGCGCAGTTCTGAATCGGGTTTTATGTGTCCCTGATCAATCCTTCCCCTTAAACGACTCAGTTGTGTTTCTTGGTTTGTGCTGCCCCATAGAATGCCATAGATGTATGATGATGTATGGTGACCCTGTTTTAAAATGATTCATGGTCAAATGACGTCAAATGACGTCAATGCATATACGCATGTATTTACATACGCATTGTGCATGTATGTGCATGTACTATTTAAATTATATATTATGTATATTTATATAAACATATACAAATATAATTACATAATATATATATATACATGTAATATACACCAAAAATCCAACAATCATGACTCAATCATGAGCTATAGTCATATTTGACCAATAGGGAAAGCAACTTTTGCACACGACTTTTGTTGCGCCTTGAGGCGCTGTGCTCCGCGATGATGACCAACAGTAGCCTGAAGAAATTGGCCCTGGTTGGCAACGACTGGGGAGACATTGGGCTACAGGCAGTCGGTGGGTCAGTTTCGGAGACTGGATGAGACTGGATGAAGTCAGTTCAAAAACGTTATGCATCTATAGTCACCCGACCTCACTCCTAAAAAAGGACCTGCCGGCCAGATTCTTTGTGCCGTGGGAAACGCTCCGGGTTTACCAGGTTCCCCAAACGCGCCTCGCTTCCCACCTTGGATCTGGTGCAAAGCACTGGGAGGATTCAAAGCTTCAAGCCTTGGCCATCCAGCGACAATGTCTCTCCGTGACATTTTGTCGCCCTACTGGAAAGGAGCCCCCCCCCAGGCCACAGCTGCCACATAGCTTCGACCGGTTCGGGGGCAAATCGCTTCGATAGGTTGAATGAGTGTTTGGTTTTCTGGGCTTTCAAAAACATTCTTTCTTAGCATTTCTGGAGTCAAAAAATGAGTTTTTCATTTTCAAACTGGAAAGTGTTCGTTTATGTAGAGCCTTTTCAGGTGCCCAGGTGTACCCGCCCAACCCCACCTTCTTTTCGGAATTCCAACGACGCGGTGTAAAACAATGCAAGTAACCTGCGACCTGCGAAATGCTGTAATTTCCCAGATCAATGGCTTTATGCATTCCATGAATCAGTAAATATCACTAACGTATCACTGGTAAAGGAACAAAACTGTAGCGCCATGACTCAGCATTCAGCATCAAACGCGTGGATTTCAGCAGGACGTAAGACAGGTAGTAACTTGCAGGATATGTTTCCACTTGGCGATGTCTGAACAATTCTCAGAATAGGTGATACGGTGATACAATATGTGGCAGTTTTAACTATTAGTGAAATATATACAGTAGAATATATATATATATATATATATGGGATATATATATATATATATATGTGTGTTCTCAACCATGCAATTTGGGGGTATGCAATTTTCAGGCAAACCCACTTGATGTTCTGTGGGTTGAAGCCGTGTTTGTCCAATCCTCGGGTGCTCATCGTGTGTGATCATTCTTGGTTGGGTAAAAACTGTTGATCAGTCTTTATTCGTTCTTTTTTGTCCCATTAGTTTTGGTGTAGATCATTTTGTTTGTTGCTTATCAACACAAAACGTGTGTTGATTGAATCAACATTAATCATTCATTTTGCTGATTTTTTACATTGTATATAAATTATATTATCTACAATAATATTTACTATGTAAATTATATACCCATAGGATCCATGTATGGTATAGTTACATATATGTACCTACATTTGGGTGATTTTGTTCGGGCAAATGTTGGTTTGCATATTCCAGCACCATGGATCCTATGGGATATATAAAACTATCTACAATAGGCCAACATTTGCCCGAACAAAATCACCCAAATGTAGGTAAATATATGTAACTATACCATACATGGATCCTATGGGATATAAAAACTATCTACAATAAATGGGATTGTCTGAAAATAGGGTATATTCCCAATGAAATAGCCATTTAATAGGGATAATGATCAGCAAAACCATTGGGTTTAGGTAAATATATGTAACTATACCATACATGGATCCTATGGGATATAATATATATATATACTATCTACAATAAATCTCATGAACTCACCATTGATGTCCCATCAACTCACCATGGAAAGCGCGGCGCGGGACGCCGCGGGACGCCAGGTCTTGGTGAGGTCAGCGTACCGCTCGTCCCTGGAGGAGTTGTACCTCTTCGAGCTGCCACGGAAGGAACATCACCAGGCTCTGAGAACTGCTTGGTGGTTTGGAATCATGGTTACCCTCTGGTAAATATAGTGATTTAATGGGATTTTATAGTGATTTAATGGGATTTTATCGTGATTTAATGGGATTTTATCGTGATTTAATGGGATTTTATCGTGATTTAATGGGATTTTATCGTGATTTAATGGGATTTTATAGTGATTTAATGGGATTTTATAGTGATTCAATGGGATATTAATGGGATTTACCCTCTGGTAATAGCTGACATAGCTATTGAACATGGCCATTTATAGTGAGTTTACCCATGAAAAATGGTGATTTTCCATAGTTATGTTAGTTTACCAGAGGGTAATTTGTGGGAAATCATCTCCTTTTATGGCCCAACGAATTTCAGGTTAGTGAATTATGATTATAAATATTATAATTTACCCAGATGGATGTGGATCAATGACTGGTTGGTGGTTTGGAACATGAATTTTATTGTCCATTTCATATATTTCGAATAATCCTACGCATTGACGAACCCGATCATTTTTCAGCCGATGATTTTTTCAACCACCAACCAGCTAAAAACAATTGGCTGAACTGGATCCATTTGGGGTTATTGTCATACTTATATCATCCATGTCATATCTAAAAGATCATCCATTCTTCAGACACATAACATCACATAACTATGGATATCTATGGATAATGGATTAGAACAATAAAGTGGCCCAAGTAACAGTTATTAAAAAATTGGTCTGTTTCATGATATATAACCCCATGTTATAGTAGTTATTGGTTTCCAGAAAAATAACTGTTAGCTGGGCCACAACTGTGGTGAGTTGGGGACTTGGGAAGTTATACTTGGTTATACTATGCCATGCCAATCTCATATGTACCATATGTACGTGGGGATAGTCCATTACTCTAATTGGGGGTATAGCCCATTTACAGGTCAATTTGTTTAACCCAGATACAGAGAAAACTGACCTCAGGAATGACGTCGTGAAAACCATGGATTCAACCAAGAACATGGTTTTAACATGTTTTAACTTATTTACCCTCTGATGATTTACATTTGAAATTGGCCATGTTAAGACATGGCTAAGGTCATCCATGGCTAACAATTTTCATGGCTATGTTGAATTACCAGGTTGGTTGGTGCACGATGCTTTGCTCATGTGTTTCTTCCCAATGAGTGGTTGGACGGATACGAACCAGCTACCCTGATCCGTAATTTTACATAGCTATGGAACCCTGGTCGCCCATTGAGTTTGATTATTTACCGAGTATTCGAATGGTGAGCCTCCACAGCGTTTGCTGTTAGATAACCAGGTCAGGTAACGTAATTTCGAAAACCATGTGACGGGTAGATGGCTGTATCTCACCGCTGTATCTCGCCAAATGTCTGCTCATGGGTTTTTCTGAAACAGTTGATATATCGACCTCACTGTTTTCCCGAGCCCTGGAATCATGGTTAGGATTCGGGGAATTATCCCAATATGGTCTTATTTCATGTTAGTGAATTATTAAATTTTACCCAGACATATGTATAAATATATGTATATATATATATATATATATGTGTGCACCCCGAAGGGCAATCACTACAAACATGTGTGTATTTCTGATTTGGGATTTGAATGGATTTGATATATGTTTTGCTCATTTGCGGTTGATTGTAGCCGGTTAATGGGCTTGATCTTTTTACTTGCTGTACAAACTACTCGCACACCCAATGATTTGGGTTTGTTTGGAATGGAAGGCACCCCAAATCCCAAAACTTGCAATTTGAATACGCTTAAAATGAGATTAAATCGCTGCCCGAATTTTAGAGAAGCCTTTTAAGCTGGTTGTGTGATGACCCTCGCTGGTGAATTGCAATGGTAACGAGAAGATGTGCTCAGGAACCTTTTGCTCGGGCCTGCAGTGAATAGTGAACTCTCCACCAAGAAGAGACACTGTCGATGACACAAGCGATATGGGTATGGGTCAATACCTATAGATACATTTTAAGTGGGATGAACATCCATTTACCGTTTTGACACACTGCCATATGCAACAAAAAAGGGTGCTGGTATACCAGACCATAGGGTGATAAATCTGTAGCAGTTTTCAATGTTGGCTCGCCATGCTGGATTTGTCTATGAACGGGTGTTTTTTATTGATCCCTTGCCTTGTGGCCTTTTTGTAAGGCATTGATGAATCATTGATGATCATAGATGATCATTGATGATCGTGGTATATCGTGGTATATTCCGGCTATTCTAGCTGCTGCCGGCCATGGATTTCCATGGGAATTTCCCATGGGATTTCCACCTGCTGGGTGAGGTGCCCAAATCATGAGCCTTGATTTGGCCATGATCTCTTGGGAAATCGGAGATCGATCACTGAATGCCCTCACGCAAATTACATGGTGATTTTCGGATACATTCCCTATGGCCGCCTATGGCCCATTGAGATGATTGAATCCCATTTACCCAGAACATGGTGATGTTCCGCTATGTCAAATTACCAGAGGCTATGCAACCTCATCAAAACTGGGGGATACCTTCAGTTTTCAAACATCACCATGCAGAACCCTAGATTTTGATACCCTCTGGTAAACATACAAAAAGCGATTGAAAATCACTATGTTTAATGGGTAAATCAAAAAACTGAATGGAGATTTTCAATAGCTATGTTGAGTTACCAGATGGTATTACCTACCCTCTGGTAAACGTTCACATAACGAACTGGAAAATCACCATGCATTTTTCATGGGTAAATCAACGAACTTTCTATGGCAATTTTCCAGTTCGCAAACTGTGAATGTCATTGCCAGAGGGTAACTATTAACCATAGATTATCCATAGATTAACCATATATTAACCATAGATTAACCATAGTCATTACCAGGCCGGGTAGATTTTGTTCAAAAAAGCCAAGGGGATCATCATCAGAACTCCCCTTATAGGTGGTTCAACGGTGAAAAACCACGGTCAACAGCCCACTGAAGTTCGATGTTTCTTCAACATAAATGTGGTTAAAACAATGTCATAAACCACCCATGACTGGGAAACAATGTCATAAACCACCCATGACTGGGAATAGTTGATACCACCTATAAAAATGGTGATGAGGGGATGGTTTATGACATTGTTTTAACCACATTAAACCCAATGTTGACTGACTCAACAAATCAACTAATTGGGGCCTCACCGACCCCACATCCTTCCACATCGGTTGTTTCCCCAGCGATATATACGTTGGTTGAAAAAACAACCATATTGTTCGATCACCACAAAGCCTAGCTAACCGGCAATGATGATGCAATATTGGCCATGATTACATCTCCCATTAATCTATAATAATTCACCCTACCAACATGTTTGCCAAGGTCAACACTTGGATGATATGCCCAAATTGGGGGATGATCATCAATCCATAAATAGGTCTGCATATTATGACCATGCAACATACAACACTGCTTGTAAGTCCTATCAAACTCACCATTACACATTCGCATTTATATCATGAAACATCACCATATCAAAAGACACACTGAAACCCTCGAATGAAACCCTCGAATGAAACCTGAAATCCCATGAAATCTCCGCCAACTCTGACGTCTGACGTCTGACAAAAGAGGTCTTGGCGCGTTTTCTCGGCGGCAACTTTGAGAAAAACGAGCTGGACCTCGAGCGAAGCGGCATGACTGACTCGATGGCAGAGGTGGATGGCAGTTTTTTCTGATGGCAATTCGGGTTAGATGCACATAATATATATATATATATGTATAATTATATATATATGCACATCTAATTTGTATTTTTACATATATAACCCTAATAGTTATAATTTCATTTACAACTGTTAGTTGGGCCATAACTGGAAGGATGTGCATCCCAGAAATCGGATCCGTAGATTCCGCTGGCTCGCAAAACATGTTGTGTTTCAATCCAAAATGCTTCTGTGATCAGTATTCTTTTGGCATCTATATATATTCCGGTCCAACATGTCACCGGTGACCTCTGGGTGAAACCAGGCACTACAGAACTGGGGTTTCAAAGCCATTTTTTGGTTTAGAAACATGTGTTTTTTTTTAGGGGTTCAAGTTCCCAAAAACCAGCCATTTTATAAAGGTTTTGGAAATCATACGGTTTTGTATTTACAACAAGCTGGGTGCGACACCTTCCCTCGAATTTCAAGGAGGATATGTTTGGGGCTTTCCTACATGGGGTATCCCCAAGTCACCATAGGTTTCAATACCATAATAGTTAATATTCTAATTAGGGATGATTTGGGGGGTATCCCCATTTTAGGAAACTCACCATTTGTTTTAAGGTTGAAACATATTTTTTGTAGTGGAAAGCACTTTTTGATGGTTGAATCATGTTATATTCAAGGTTTTCGATGTTTAAATCGTTGATGGTTAAATCATGTCCTTGTTTCTTTTTCAGGATCACAACCCCGATGTGTTGCCGGTCACATCCCCATATTTTGCGCCTTAGTTTGTAGGCCGTGGGCATCGCGCTGAAAATGAACAGCACGGTGAAGAAACTCTGCTTGCGCTACAACGACCTCAGCGAAAAGGGTTTTGAGGCGGCTCGAAATGGATGGGCGGGGGCAGGGGGGCACCTATTTCGACGGTCTTAACCCACGATATGTTGTGATGAGTAGATTTACTGGTATTTACCATGTTTTTACTGGGATTTACCATGGTGTTACTGGGATTTACCATATTTTACCATGGTGTTACTGGGATTTACCATGGATTTGTCAATGAGGCACGTCCCTATCCACTGGTGGATTGCCATCATCGTTCCCATCTACAAACATGTTATAACATGTTATAAATAATGTCATAAAATCTTATTATATGGTTATAACATATATAAGATGTTAAAAATAATCATCTCGGTTGGCATGTGTTTCCCCTACGGTTGGGAGTTAAGAAAAATGAAGACTAAACCATCCCAAGCAACCTCGAAGGAGGACGAAAAAAAAAAAACGGTGCCAAATGGGCCATAGGTTTTGAGCCATACTTAAGCCCATGAAAACATCGTGTGCGTTGTTGAATTCTTCTGGCTTCTTGTGATCCCCAACGGCGCCTTACGGGATCACAGGGATCACGGTGTGGTGAACCAGGATGATCCGATGATCCCTGTGGGCGCTTCCCAGTTCTTCAAGAACTCGCGAAAAAATTGGGGCTGTTTCTGTGACATACCACACTAATATACACTAATAAACATTTTTAGGGGGATGAACATCCATTTACCAGCTATTTTGATGTTCACCAGGGGTACAAGGTTTTGACACACTGCCACATGGTAATTTTGGGGGGATGGTGCAGATGGCATTGGGTGAATCCCACATTGAATCCCACTTCATCCGGACTTCCTCAAATTTTCGTCAAAACTCATGAACTACGGCATTGCTTTTTTCGGGGGATCAACTTCACCAATGTCCCATGTCCCAGCTGCTGCGGTATAGCAGGTATAGCAACTCCATCAAGAAATTTCCCCAAAGGCTTCCCACCAACACGCGTTTCCCCGAAGGCCCGAAGTAAACCACCCACTCTTATGGGTGTATTGACATTCATCAACCATTTATAATTCTGGTGGTCACTTCACTGGGTTGAAGCCTGTCCCATGATATATATATATATACTAATATATATATATATACCCTCTGGTTATTTAACATAGCCATGGGAAATGACCCATTTATAGATGGTTTACCTATTAAAAATGGGTGGATCTTTCCATGGCTATGTTAAATAACCAGATGGTATATCATATTTCACACATGATCTCCCAATTATGATTGATCCTATACTTCCGCAAGTGTCCTGGTCAACTACACCGTGTTGCAACGGTGTCGTACGTACGCTCGGTACCCGGCAACGGTGCTGGTTTCTGGGGTGGGGCGGGTGGGGGGGGGGGGGCTTATCACCTTCTCTTGCATTTACACACGTCCTTGGGGTGGGGTGGGTTGGGCTAACAACGTAACGTTCTCTTGCACCTGCACACATACATCATTCGGGTGGGGTCTGTGGGCCATGTCATGCTACGACAGTAGATGTTCTCTTGCACTTGCACAGACATGTCATACTACGCCAGAGGATGTTCTCTTGCACATGCACAGACATATCATGCTACGCCGCACGTCATTCTTTGCAAGTGGTTTTTTTTTGCACTTGAACAGACACGTCATTGTACGCTGGTTGTCCGAATGGACAAGTCGATCCAAAGTTTCAGGGACGCAAGTGCTACATACAATGTTGGAGACGCATACCCCATTTACCATTTGTATGTGCCATGGTCAAAACATGGGTTGTTTTTTCCCTTACAAGGGATTCGGATTCGTCATCGGTCCAATAATGGGGATTTGTATACATTTGTTTTAAGGATACCCGATATGAGATAGATACCATGTAATTTGACCATGGCCTATATCCCCATCAAAGATTCATCATGGTGACTGTCATCATCCCAAGTATTTCATATGTAATTTTAAGCATATGTAATTTTAAGCATATATAATTTTAAGCATATATAATCATATATTATCTTATATAATCATATATTATCTTGTATAATCATATATATATATATGTCATATATACCATTTATCTAGAATCCTCCAAATACCACAAGATCATGGTACTGCAACCGTACTGAAATTCTGCGGAAAACACAATTGTTGTGGCTACGGAGGGACAAACGGTACCATATATATATCCCCAGCGCCAGGCCATTAATAGGGGACTGGAGCTGCCGAAGAGACGAACGTCTCTGTTGTGACTTGGCAACACCAGGTGAAGTGAGGGGTTTTTGTTGGAATGCATCTAATGGTTAATACTGGTTAATAATTGTTTACCATAATGTGGTTAATAGTGGTTAATAGTGGTTAATAGTGATTAATAATGGTTAATAATTGGAATAATGTTTGTACAACAATGTCATAAACCACCCATGATTGGGAATCGTAGTACTGGTACCACCTATAAAAATGGTGATTAGTGGGGGGGATGGTTTATTATATTATACAATGGATAATATGTATCATGTATCTATCTATATATGGAGGTTTCCTGAAATAGGGGTACCCCCAGTCATCATCCATTTATAGATGGGATTTTCATGAAATAAACAAACCATTTTGGATACCCCGTTTATGGAACCCCCCACATAAATTGTATCTATCAATGGATTTGTTGAAGGGAACATCTTAACCGGAAACCATGATTTTTACCTTCAAATATAGGGTTTTCCTGTAAATTTTCCTATCATCAAATTCTGTAAATCTACATAAATGTGTAGTTTTGAATTTTTGACTGGGTTTATTAACCAATTTCGAACTCTGTGAATGTTGATGGTTTGCCTCGACATGAGGATGCAACACACACACAAAAATGAATGATAACTGATACCCTCTGGTTATGTCAAAATAGCTATTGAAAATGGCCCAGTCGAAATAGTGAATTTACCCATTAATAGCATATAGTGATTTTCCATAGCGAACTGTAAACGTTTACCAGAGGGTAACCCACAAAAACTTGGAAACATGCGGTGATGTGCAAAATGTAGAGAAAAACTGGAATCTGCTCGACAAAAAGAAAAACGAACCGATGATTTTGCTAAGCGAGAGGATGTATATAAACCTCAAAAAAAAATAACAAACTACCTGCAAAAACAGGGTAAATGAGGATTCAGATAGCAAGACAAATGCAGTTCATCTGAAGAACAGTTGCAAAATCGTCGCATGACTAAAGCGATGAATTGTTAGTGCCCTGGGTATCCAACTTTGAGCCAAACCCATATGTCAATCGCACCACAAAAGAATTGAGCAGTGCCTAGACATCATCTATATGGGAAACATTGGAAACATCCGAGGATACATGGGGATATCATTGATAATGGTTGATGATTGGTTCGGTGGTTGTAGTATCCAATATCTAGGAAAAATCATGCTCCATTGTGGGGATCCCTAGAAGAAACCCAACATCCAACCACCGAGCATCCAGCCGTGTTATTTTCGGTGGATTCCACAACTTGGGACAGAAACCCACATGAATGAGGACTAGAATGGGATGGGTATGTTTACCAAAAAATGGCAATGTTTTTAGTGATAATGACTGGATTATTCTGGATTATGAATGGTTAGTGACTTAAATATTAGGCGTTTAATGGCAATACATCCCACCCGTCGTGATAATGCCATTTACCCTCTGGTAAACATACAAAAAGCTATTGAAAATGGTCATAGAAATAGTGGATTTTCCCATTAACAATGGTGATTTTCTATAGCTATGTTAGTCATAACCAGAGGGTAATGGTCAACCAGTCTTTTAACTTTGATGAACATGTTCATGTGCAAAATGTCAGGTTTTTTCATGCAGAAGCCAGGATATGTCAGGATCCTGGCGCTCGGACCCAACGGAAAAAAGTTTAAAGCCACTGAGTAATTCATAGATGGAGGCTTTTTGGGGAAAACCCTCTATAGATGGAGCATTTTCTGAAATTAAAGGATATTAAGCCCGTGAAATATACTAGTACTACATATTATATATATATTATATTATGTATATATAATATATATAAATCAGTTCCATCCAGTTCCAAGAGCCAAAAAAACATTTCCAAGGTAATGCCTGACTTTCTTTTTTCCTTCCAAGAACATCCCGGTAGAGGATGGAGTCACGGCCCATTTCGTGAGAAATCGGTCTGACCTTTTTTTAAAGATCCATAAAAGATCAATATTTCGGATGATCATACGCACAGTAAAGTTGTTCTGTTTCTACCACGAGAGTGGGTAATGATAGCTTCAGTAGGCATGACTATCCATGACTCGTGTCATTACGGTTAAGACACCATCGTTGGGGGTTTCTTACGGTTGTTGCCCAACTAAGAGTTATTTTTTTTATGGAAACCAATAACTCCGAAAAGTAAATGGGTATTACTATACTACTAGAATTATATCATGACATGTAAAATCTCATGTAAATAACTGTTAGTTGGGCCACTCCACTGTGTAGCCCATGGTAGCCCATGGTAGCCCACTATCAAAAGGCCAGGAACGATCCGGGCCTGTGATCAATGATGAAGCCAGGTCGCTGCAGTGCCCAACTAACAGTTATAGTCCCATCCCCCTAATCGTAAACACCCCCTTAGAAACCATGGTTTAGTAGGAATTTCCACATAATTGGGACCATTTATGGGGTGTTTACTATTAGGGTGAGGGGATTAAAATGTTGGTAAATTGTAAATGGCTTTAAAACGATACATAGCCCTCGTTGTAGAAGTTATGATTACATAAACAAACAACTGTCAGTTGGCAAACTAACTCTGAAAACAATAAGATGAAACCCTTTTTGAATCTTTTCATCAGACTATGTTTTTTTCTTGACCCATTAAGAACCCCCAATTTGTCAATGAAGCTCTTGGTCATCCAAAGGATCTACTGGGAAGGTCCGATGGCCGATCTGCATCAACAGTTAAAGCGTTAAAGCCCAATGAAAAATCTTCAACGAAGAATCCTCTTCCAATCATCTAATCATCTATATAATCATACCTAATCATGGTTTGAAACCTTGAAAAAACACGACGATTTGCGAAGTAGAATGAAGTAAAGTTCCATTGAAAGCTCCAGTTATGGCCCAGCTATAGGCTTATATATCATGAAATAAATCCAGAAACATAACTGTTACAAAAGGGCCACTCCACTTTTGTAATCCACTATCCATAGATATCGTCATGTGATGTGTGTCTTTAAAAATAATGTTTTTTTTTGCGATGATATTTCTGTACATAATTACTCCGATTGGCAATCAAATACGTTTTCGGCTAATTGATGAACCATTAAATTTACCTACATTTGGTAAACACATATTGATGTGAATGTTGGTAAATATTCCACTCATATACAATTTATGAACTGGAAAAATCACCATGTTTCATAGCTAGAAATTAACATATATTAACTATAAATGGTCATGTTTAATAGCTAATTTAAGTTACCAGATGGTTTTACCTACAAGGTGGTGCCCCCCCAATGACGTTTGTTAGTTTATAACCCCATAAATATAGGTATATCTACCATAAACCTAAGTTATTGGAGTTATGCTCACCAACTTAGCTAACGAACTGGGGCACCACCTTGTAGAAATAACGGAATATCATGAAAATATAGTGGGAATGCGCATATGTTGTTTCAAACATTTTAAAACTATTATAAACTATTTATGTTAAGTTACCAGATGGTATTACCTACCCTCTGGTAAACGTGTATATAACTATAGAAAATCACCATGTTTAATGGGTAAATCAACTATTTCGACTGGGCCATTTTCAACTTCGCAAAGTGTCAGAAATGACCAGGCCGGGTCATTTTCTGGTAAGCCACTTGCAAAACGCAAAACACATGCAAGGTGGTGCCCCATAGTTATCTAAGTTGGTTGATAACTCCCATAACTATGGTTTATGGCAGATATACCTATACTTTTTATGGGTTTTTTTTCAACCAACTAACATCACTGGGGGGCACCACATTGTGTCAACCATGAAACCATGATGCCATGGTATTACCTACTGATAGCCATGATGATTTTCGTCCCCTGGCGTTCGCGGATCCCGGATCCCGGGGATCCAGGTCTCTTCGCTCCTTCGGATCCAAGATGGTGTCGCCGCGGGACTCGGGCATCGTCATCCAGACGTGACCGGATCCCTTGACGTTTTTTTTTTGTTAAGAGAGCTGGCTTGGTGTAACTTGATGAAGTAGGTTTATGGATGTTTATGGTAGATATATCAAATATGTACATATATATATACATATATATATATATACATACATACATATATACATATAGTTTACGGGTTTGTAAACCAACTTTTCTAGGCTGTTAACACGGTGTTATAGTTTTACCCACACAGATGCTGAGACGTAAAGCACTACTTTAGTAGGATCTTACTTTTCTATATGTTTGGCCCTTTGGCCATGACTATATAAGATGATCAAACACACTAACAATATTAGTGTGACATACCCGGATACCCAAGATCAATTGACCATTCAAAAGGAAATTCATGCGGGAACATATAGTGGTATTCAAGGAAGTTGTTTGTTAATTGCCATATTTTCTGAGAAACCCATATGGATCAGTAAATGGATGTAAATATATATATATATGAATGAAAATGAATGTAAACGATATTATATATATATATGCCCCTGTGCCCCATGTCTTCATGTGTGGAATATTTACAAACATTGACAGCATCAATCACCCAAATGTAGGTAAATATGCTTGGAACCTATGGGACATATCACCAACAATATGTGTTTTTGGGTGTGTCTCAACATGTGTCATTTACCACCATTGGATGGTATGCTTAGTTCTTTACATAGGGGGAATGATGGCTAACTCCATCAAATGACATTATGGGACAAGGCATTGGCCAATCAACTGGATACGCGGCCCCCGAATATTGTGGCTGTTTGTTGCTGCAAAGTTGTGACATCACAGTGACCCAGTGACCAGCATGCAATCATAATCGGTAAGTAACTTGAATTCTGGGATACTCCTCAGATTGTTTCTTCATGTGTTTTTTCTATTCCATCCATTCCATCTCTAAAACTGGGATGATACGCCCAATTGACTGAAGACAGGGCACTTCTGGAGTCCGAAGATCGATGCAGAGAAAGGGGAAAAGGGAGAAACAAAAAGATGTGGCCCCCCGAGTTTTGTTTGGTTTATAAACCCCATAAACTATAGTGATAAGTACCATAAAGCATGGTTATTGGAGATATTTGCACCAACTTAGCTATCTAGAATCTAGATGAATCTAGGGGGCTCCAGTTTGTGGAGTCCAGAATTGATATGGTTCTGTCAGAAAATCATTCCATGATGTTGTTTTGGATTCGTTGGAGGCCATGAGTTTTTAGCGAATCACTGTTTTTTTTCCTGTGGATTATCACTATCACGAATCTCCCCACAATCCAAACATATCCAAACTATTTATCCATGGATTGAAGGAAGATTGCAAATGCCGACATGTTGTTTCCATGTATGTTTATCATTTCTTCTCCCGGGTCCCATTTTTTGCGGTCTCAAGTTGGTCTCAATTTATTGGGGATGAATATGACCAAGTATGAATCTCGACATCACTCAGCAGAACCAAACTGCCGAAGCCAGCCAGAGCGTCGAAGTATGTCGAAGTGAAATCAAACTTTGACCATAGTTTTACGTGTGGTGAGGATGTTGTTGAATTTCTTCCAGACTGATAGCATTTATCCTCCAGTAGACTATATAACGACTAAGAGTTGGCTAACATAGCTGGACAATCACCATGAGTATGGTGAATCATCGAACTATGGTCCATGGCTTCCATAGCTATGTTGAATTACCATAGAGCAACACGTTTGTAAATGTTCAAAACTCCTTGGAAATTTGGACGGAGAATGTTCCTGCAGAAGATGCTTACACGGAGTGTGTTTTCTTGTGCCTGTATTTTCAGGGATCTTTTTTTTCAAACACACAGTGAATAATCTGCATCAAACATTGGCAGTGTATTTTTGCGTTGGCGGTACACAGAAAATGGCCCATAAATCATCATAAATCATCATAAATCATCATAAATCATAATAAATCATCATAAATCATCACAAATCATCATAAATCATCATAAATCATCATAAATCATCATAAATCATCATAAATCATCATAAATCATTGATATGTCATTGATATATATATATATATAAATACTGCAGCACCTTTTTGGGTCGTTTCTGATGATTTTCTTGTCGCGACTCTCAGCGTTCGAATAGACTAGCTGAGCTTTTTTTGGCCTGGTCGAACTTTGGAGACTCCAAAGGAGTCACCAGATCCCTGCCATGGTCAGTGACGCTTCTTCCGGTGAAAACCCAGGGTAAAAACCATGGAAAAACCATGCTGAAGATTGTTTATGTGTTTTTTGATGTTTTTTGAATGTTTGGAAAACTGGGTGGGGTACTGTGACCATGGACTGGGTGTGGAACCGACAGTGGAATTGCCCCATAGGAGCCTTCTGCAATTCGATGCGGGTTTTGCTGTGGTTTTTCATGATTTGTTAAGCTTCTAAACAAATGCCTTTTTGGTTTGGCGTCCTTGCTTTTCTCATGAAAAGCAACCTGGTGAAAACGCATTTTGTAGTGGGGACAGCTGGTATTGTAGGAAACCAATTCAAGTTCGTAGGGTTGCATGCTGTCATGTTGTGCAAGGGGTTCAACTTTATAGCGGCCCATGTATTTTGTTGTCACAGAACCTTTCTTTGCCAGAGTTCAACGTTGCATTATTAGACTTTATCAGATAAAGTATGATGAAGTGTTGTTTTTTTTTGTAGCGATTTTTTTTATCAAACTGCAAAACAATAGTAGACAGAATGTCAGACAAAATCACAGAGTTTGGGTGCTGTTGAGGGCACATTTGAAATCATTTTGGGATTGACTTGAAAAGAGGCCGTCTCTATAAAGTTCAGGGTTCCCTCTACAAATTTCAAATTGCATCCGCAAAATGAGGTGACAATTCAGAGCGTCCAAGGCATCAGCCGGACTGAACTTCAAACAATGTTTTTTTGCTAAACCCCTGATTGGAATGGTTTTTTGTGCTGTACCCAAGTTCAACTTTTAATTTAGGCTCAATGCCATGAGGCTACTACCCACTGTGTTTATTTCATAGCGATGGTCTGGGAACCATTGTGTTTATTTATAGCCTTACTAAGTACCCTAATTCATGGGTGGATGCAAGAATTGCATATAATCTGGGTACATTAAGATATTTCACTGACTTGAAATAAGGCCTAAAATAGGGGATAATTCTCCTTACCATTATGCCAGTGACGTCGAAATTAAGGGTCATTCCAATTTAATCAGAGATAATTACTTCAGCCTAAGCCAGGTGTTGCAGGTATCTACGTATACCACATTGGAGCATATTGCATATGTTGATGCCAAAACCACAGAATTCCTTCAGCCCGGGGGCGGTGTTTTTTCGAATCTTCGAGAAAACGACCGTGTGAAGGGCTGGTGAATGGGTCCATTTTTTTCATGTCACGGAGGAATGTCACAGACCTCTTGCTAGATCTAAACTTTCATGCAGGGTATCTAATCATTACAGTAATTATATATATATATTATAATTGAAATTTGACATGGATGTGGGGAACAATCGTTCTTCCATTTGACTCCAGTGATTTCTCCGTTTACTGCAAACTTGTGGTTTCGGTGGTGTCATAATTGTTCTTCTAAGCTACATCATTTGGATGAGGCCCCAGTGCCTCACATAGCAGCATGAGATCAAGTTCAAGCACGGCCCAGCAGATTTTCACTCATGTTCGCAACCCTGTGGATCAGCGCGCAGATCCAATGAATTATCCAAGCTACTACTGTGGATGGTTGCGAAATCCTGCACCAGTTGATAGATGTTTTGTCCCATGATTTATAGGGTTTCAACATGTTTCAACCATTATCCACAGTATTTCGCATTCGTTCCAAGAGCTCATGATGAACATGGCCAAGACATTCACGGCAGATTTCACAGCCCCAAAAAACAGCGCAAATCTGATGGACTGTCATCAAATGGCTATAATATATCTGATTGGTGGTGTGGAACATTTAAATCATTTGTTTATGACTTTTCCTATATTGGGAATGTCATCATCCCAACTGACGAACTCGTATTTTTCAGAGGGGTTGACACCACCAACCAGATATGTACATATATATATATATATATGTATAAAAAACATTATATATATACATACACATATGTATGGATATCCCCTCTTAAAACAGAGACCACATGCGAAGCCGACACCATCATGGCTTTTGCGGTGGCGACCTGGCTGGAGTGGGAGTGGAGAATCCTGCCGTTCCCCACCTGTCAGGTGAGGGTTCCCTGCCAGACCTCACAAAGAATATCCGAAGAAATATTCGATAGAATGCCAGAAAGAATGTCAAAAGATGTGCCAGAATGTCAGAATATATGTCAGATAGAATGCCAAATATAATGTCTCAATATATGCCATGCAGATAGAATGTCAGAATATATGTCAGATAGAATGCCAAATAGAATGTCAGAAGAGATATGTCAGATAGAATTTCAGTTGGTGTGGATCACTCGAAGATTTTTTTTTCTATAAATGGGGATGGTTCAAAACCTTGTACTGTTGTTCACATGAAAATAACTGGGACTTATGGATGTCCATCCCCCTAAAGATGGTATGTAAAAAGCTATTGATCCATGGCCAAATGGAAAATAAGAAAATCACCAGCAACATATGGATGTTTTCTAAAATGGGGTAGTGGTTAGACTATTGTTTCCCACTCTTTGGGGGATCCCCCATTAAAAGAACCCAGAAAGGTGAACTTAGGTCATGTGTGAAAATAGGCAATTTGCGGGGTCCCAAAAAGACAATTATTACAGTCATGGCCCTTAACAACTGGTTTATAATGGTGTGTATATATATATAGAACCAACTGGTTACAGGAGTTATGATCCAACTTATAAGTGTGAAGGGCCATAGCTGTATCTATTCGTTTTAACTAGGCAATTTGTTCGGCAATACTAAATGTCCTTGGTCCTGGAAGTTAGTTTGGCCTCAACTGCTATTAAGGGGATGACTGAATTTGAAGGGAGGGTGGGGAGGGGTTCTTAATCCGATTTCAACATGAAATGGTTGGATTTGTAATTGAAACCATTCCAAAATGCCAAGCGTTTCAGGTGGGTGAAGTATTTTTTTCAGAGCAGGTTTGTTTGTCACGATTCAGGGGTCCACAAACTCCGCCATTGCGTTTTTTTGCATTGCGTGTTTCTCGGCTCAGTATGAGATCGATCATCTTCGAACGTTTGCTTGTTAAATTCTTCGCTCCTGAGATAGAAAAATCATGGCCCTTATGCCAGTGCCAGCTGTGCCACGGGCGATGCCGCTGCTTTGGGTCAGCCTTCGCCTGGCAGATGCAATGCGTCAATCAGTGCCAGTGAACTTGACAGGCAGGGGGCCAAAGGAATTTCCATGGTGTGTCGGAAAGTGAGGTATCGCAACAAATGGCCATTTCATGTTAACGGGAATATGATAAACCATGAGCAAGCACTAGATTGAGGGACATCTCATTTTCAGACTATCACCCATGTTGTAAGAGGTTGTAAACCCAAGAAAAGATTTTAAAATACCCATAAATGGGCTGGGATTTCAAGCATCCCCAAATCGTAGATTTATGATTTAGGTTTGTCGCATTAAGGAATTGGTCCGAAAATCCGCTCGTTACTTAAAATTCATGGTTCATCATCATCTAGCCTATAGTATTTGACAGGGATTTGGGGTAATTATATAAAACAATTCAGACATTTGACTATGGATATCATGATATCTATATAGATAATGGATTTGGAACAGTTATGGGGCTTCACATTTTGTTGATGATGTATAACCCTGGTAGGAGTTATTGGTTTCCATGAAAATAACTGTTAGTTGGGCCATAACTGAAGGGAGTTTGTGCCGCCAGCGATCCTCAAAGAGATCACTCAGGTGATTCGGGCTGCGACTGGATTAAATTCCACAATGAGCTCTATGCGGTAGCGTTCAGGTGGAACCTTTGCCTTTCAGTCAGCGCTATGATCTTTTGGGTCTCCTGGCTGCTTTTTCGGATCAATGAAGGTTTCCATGGGGCTACTCCCTTAAAATGCTTTGGTTATAATGGAAAATTCCACAAAAACATGATGATTTGAGGGTACCCCCAGTCTAGGAACCACCCATATGGATCATGTGGCATTTCTGAGGAACCCACCCATATGTCAAAAGATGTCGCAGAGTTCACAAACTACGCAGCTTCAACTTGACGATGTGGTTTTCTTTCATGGTGTTGGACCTGTCAACGCTTCAAGATGTCATTCTTTAATTCTTCTTGACCCTCCAAATACCCCCCAAAAATGGTAAAAGTATGCAGCGGTACTAAAGTTATCGGGTAAAAGAACTAATATCACAATTTTTGTACAGTTTCGGGATAGGCATGTCTAGTCATCTCCAAAGTCTTCAGAATTCCCCAAATCCAAGGTCTCTCTATTTGCCCTTTGTTGTCGTTGTCCACGTGCTGTTCGCTATGTCTTCGCTGGTGCCAGTGCTTTGGTGGCCCTGTGGGCTCTAGTGGCGCCCGGTCTCGCTGGGTTGGCAATGGCAAAGGTCTACGATACGCACTGCGCGTACTTTAGGCCGGGTACCCTCTGGTAATAGCTGACATAGCTATTGAAAATGGCCATAGAAATAGTTGATTTTCCCATTAAACATGGTGATTGTCCATGGCTATGTTAGTTCACCAGAGGGTAAGAGCTTGCTGAATGATATTGTTCATTGGGCTATGAAAAACAATTGACTGAACATTGAAGACACCAACATTTATAGGGGATTTTAGTTGAACCATCTTGAAGCCACCAAAGTCCATCAAACATTTAGAGAGGACTCACTATCAAAAACATGGGTAATTGGTACTGTAGAGTGATGATGAGAGGCATTTGAGCATCAAACATTGGTGTGTACATTCGTTCAAACTTCACCACCAAAGCAGTGCGGAATCCGCTCTCGAAAACCTGGGTCAATTGGTGGGTGAGTTGGGCAGTTGAAGAAATTAAAGAACCAGCTTTCAGTATTGGATTATAACCTACCCACATCTACCTACTTATACTGCATGGGATTTGACCTACTTAATCTTTGTAATTTCGATGTGTAAACCTCACCAGCTTTCCAATTACAGCTGCCCAGCCCTCCTTTGATACTGTTCAACTTCTCTTCATCCTGAATTTGGTATGGCTCAAATTTGGGAAAAGAAACAGAGGATGGTGAAATATTCAACAAGGGGTTACTTGGTGGCTCATCCCACTTACATCCACTTACTAGTTATATCATGAAAATATCCCTGGTTAGTGGGATGAGTAGGCTTAATCCAATGAAAAAGCCTCGGAAGCTGCTGATTGTAGCGTCCCCATAAGGGATGGGCATCCATCAATGATTGTAGCGAGGGACTATGAGTGAGACTCTTTTTTTGAGAACGTTTAAATTTTCTTGTTTTTGTCATTGCTAGAGATGTTCTAAGTGAGTGAGTTGGAACGTTATTTACCAGTCTCCTAGGTGCGCGCACACACAGAACGCCCAGCAATACAAAGCCCGTAGAACATCCCATGAGATTAACATAAGAACAGCGACCTATGTTCTGACACCTAGTTTGATCATTTTACCTGGAAACATATTGATGCACAAAATTACTGGTCAAACCTGTGTAAGTTTTATTGGTGTAAATATACGTAATTATAGATTTAAGTACGTAAGATGTTAATTAATATCATGTGTGTAATAGTAATAGTATCAGCATAATTAGATAATGATATTACCCTCTGGTGAACTAACATAGCTATGGAAAATCACCATTTTTAATGGGTAAATCCACTATTTCTATGGCCATTTTCAATAGTTATGTCACAAATTACCAGAGGGTATATCCTGAATAGTCACTATTAATTATTATTAATCACTATAAATCACTATATTAATCACTATTAATCACTATATTAATCACTATTAATCACTATATTAGGATAATTAGATAATTATATTATACAAGTAATTGATGTGACAGAAAGCTGTTGGATGTCCATCGCTGTATCTTCTCCCCGTGCCTCCGTTCTCTTTCCAGATGATCCGACTCGTTCGTCGGTGTCGTATCGTTGAGCAAATTTTAGGCATAGAGATCCTTGTTTCCCCCTGGTAAACATACAAAAAACTATAGAAAATCACCATTTTGAATAAGTAAATCAACTTTATATTTGAGTATTTTCAATAGCTATGTCACAAATTACCAGAGGGTAAATGGGCTTACAACTTCTTACAACCCTGGAGTCCACCAGAAATGAGTACTGATGCCTCTAGTCTAGATCTTGCGAGCAAGAGATCATTGAGGACGTTGTAAGCGCAAGATTTTGCAACCTATCTACAGAGTTCTGGATATTCTGTGTAAGCTTTACTAGCCAGGGATGTTCTATATAAGTGTAGGCTTCGCAACTTATCTAAAGGGGTCTTGGATGTTTTCTGAAAGGCTTACAGCCAAGAAAAAATTAACGCACAAACCATCAAAAAGGAATTGCCTCAAGCCACATGCACGCATGCCTATATTTTTCAGGGATACATCGTGGATGTCCCAAGTGTAGGCTTTGCAAGCTATGTACAGCGGTCCTAGATGCAATGTTGTAAACATATTAATAATACAGAATAATGATGCTACATCTATATACATATGTATGTATATATTAAATACCTCTACTTATATTAGTAGTGACAAGAATCGCGATAATCATCAACACAGTAGTGATCATATACTCATATATTCATATATAGCACGTATGATGTGTACATACATACCTACATACCTACATACCTACCTGCCTACCTACCTACCTACCTACATACATACATACAGACACACACACATACATACATACATACATACATACATACATACATACATACATACATACATACATACATACATACATACATACATACATACATACATACATACATACCTGAAACTTCCACCCTGGTATTATTTTAGATCCTGGTCTTAGGGCCTGAAATTTTGAACCCCAAATTCATTTGCAGACCCTAATGAAAAGTTCAGACCCTGGCATGTTTGGAGTATTTGTGATTTAGATGTTTCTGCCATTGTGTTGATATTAATGCAAACATATTACAATATTCTTAATACCCTTTGAGATTCATGAGAGCATATGATATGGGTTGATCCAACCCCTGTCCACCACTTGAACACATACCATGTTGAAAACACACATCCATTTTACCCGGAACCATCTCCTCAAAGCGTTTGAAGTCCTTGAGTGAGTGTAGCTTCGGTAGAAGTCAAAGATTTCAACCTCCCTTTACACAACGTCCAACCCCTCCACGAACGTATTGGTGGAATAATCTTGGAACAACAGTGCACAAGGCATCAGGTCAAAAGACTGCGAGATTGGGATTCACTTGGGTCATGAATATTTGTGGATTAACTCGTGTACATTTTTTTGAAACAAATACCCATAAACTTAATATGTCCAAAACTTGGAAATTCCCCGGTGCCCAATTCCCAAGCAGGAAATGTCCGTTCCTTGCCCGGATTTTTCCGGCCCTGTTTTTTGGATTTTGTGAAAGAGTAAGTCGTTCATACAAGTGCGTGTGATTTTTATGTGTGCTTGATTTTTTGAAAATTAAATCATGTATGAATCACTCATTTCCTTTATGAACAACTCATTTCCTTGTACGAATAACTCATTTCCTTGTATGAATAAATCATTTCCTTGTATGAAAAAGTCATTTCCTTGTATGAATAACTAATGTCCTTGTATGTATACTATTTATAACTCATGTGCTTGTATGAAAAAACAATTTCCTTGCATGAACAAGCCCATATATGAATGACTCATTTCCTTGTTATTATGAATAATTACCCATTTCCACCCAAAAACAACAACTCTTGAAAACATCTAATTCATGGAGGACCCACATTTTCAGACCGGAAAACTCCGCCCGTTTCCACAAATTTCCGCTCCTGTTTTTTGCGATTATTTGAAAAAGTGAGTCATTCATACACATATGAATGATTTTCATGTATGAATAACTCACTCCCTGTGTATGAATAACTCATTCCCTTGTATGCATACCTCATTTCCTCGTATGAATCGGTCGTTTCCTTTTATGAATAACTCATTACCTTGTATGAAAATATGAAAAAATCATGTCCTTATGAATATATATAATTTCTTTGTATGAATAACTAATTTCCTTGTATGAACAACTCATGTCCTCGTATGAATAACTCGTGTTTTTTTTTGTATATGCAAAACTCATCTCCTTGCATGAACAACTAACTCATCATTGCCTTACACGGAAAACTCATATCAAAAAAACATTTCATTTTATGAATAACTCATTTTTTGTATATGAATAATTTGTTTCGTCGTATGAAAAAAACTAGTTTCCGTGTATGAATAACTATGAGTAACTCATATGTATAACTCAGTTCATTGTTTAAATAACTCGTATGCGTAACTTATTTTCTTGTATGAAGAAATCCTCCCCTTGCATGAATAACTCGCATGAATAACTTCTTTCATTGTATATGAACAACTTATTTCTTTGCAGATGAATATTCCATTTGAAAAACTTGCTTTCTTTCATCTATAACCCCCATGTATATGCATAACTTACGTCTGAAAAAAACTTTCTTGTATGAAAAACTTATTTCCTGGTTTGAAAAAACTTCTATTCTTGTATGATTATCTCCTATGAATAACCAGTTCCTTGTATGAACAACTCATTTCTTTGTATATGAATAACTCCTTTCCTAGTATGAATAACGCATTTGCTTGTATGAATAATTCACTTCCTTGTACTTGAATAGTTAAGAACTCACCATTCAAACCCGAAAGCCAAAAAATTAGAAAAATGGCATTCATGCGGGACCCAAAGTTTCAGACCGGAAATTTCCGCCCCTTACCCATAAATTTCCGCCCCTGGTTTTTGTTTTTTTTGAAAAAGTTAGTTATTCATACAAGTATGAGTGATTTTCATGTATGAATAACTCATCCCTTGTGTATGAATAACTTATTCCCTTGTATGAATACCTCTCTTCCTTGTATGAATAATTGATTTCCTTGTATGAAACACTCATTTCCTGGTATGAATCGCTAATTTCCTTGATTGAATAACTCATTCCCTTTTCTGAATAGCTTTCATGACTGAGTCATTTACGTATGAATAACTCATTTCTTTGTAGATGAATTGCTAATTTCGTTGTATGAATAACTCGTATGAATAACTCATTTTCTTGTACGAAAAACCTGTTTCCTTGTATGTATAACTAATTTCCTTGTATATGAAACACTCAGTTCCTTGCATATGAATATCCCATTTGAACAACTCATTTCCTTTCATCTATAACCCCCATGTATATGAATAGATCATTTCTCAAAGCTCATTTTCGTGTATGTATAACTCATTTCCTTGTATATGAAAAACTAATTTCCTTGCATATGAGTTTCCCATTTGAACAACTCATTTCCTTTCATCTATAACCACCATGTATATGAATAATTCATGCATGAAACCTCAATTTCGTGTATGAATAACTCATTTCCATGTATGATAAACTAATTTCCTCGCATATGAATATCCCATTTGAAAAGCTTGTGTCCTTTCATCTACAAACCCATGTATATCAAGAACTCATTTCTGTAATTACTTTACTTCGTGTGATCCCCACCATGACATTTATACATTTTCTTACTGGCAAATCTTCTGGCATTCTATTTGACATTTTATCTGGCATTCTCTCTGGCATACCTTCTGGCACTCTATCTGGCATATCTTCTGCATTCTGTCTGACATTTTGTTTGGCATTCTCTCTGGCATACCTTCTGGCATATCTTCTGGCATTCTATTTGACATTTTGTTTGGCATTCTCTCTGGCATACCTGCTGGCATTTTATCTGGCATATCTTTTAACATTCTATCTGACATTTTATTTGGCATTCTCTCTGGCATACCTTCTGGCATATCTTCTGGCATTCTATCTGACATTCTATCTGGCATATCTTCTGGCATTCTATCTGGCCGTTGAGGTCCAGCGGTGCGCACTGAGCTGGGGAGGTCCCAGGTTGAGGTCCAGCGGTGCGCACTGAGCTGGGAAGGTCCCAGGTTGAGGTCCAGCGGTGCGCACTGAGCTGGAAACGTCCGAGGTTGAGGTCCAGCGGTGCGCACTGAGCTGGGAAGGTCCCAGGTTGAGGTCCAGCAGTGCGCACTGAGCTCGGAAGTTGGCAAAGAGCTTGGCGAAGAGTTGGCAAGGCGGAAGTGGAGGTGGAAGTTGATGCAGACATGGTCGAGGAGAAACTGGAGGAGGAGGAGGACGAGGAGGACGAGGAGGACAGCTAGCCGAGGAGGAGGGGAACAACCGTGATAAAATCTAACAACCCTCACCTGGCAGGTGGGGAAAAAATCACTTTCTTCTATGAAAAACTCATTTCCTGGTTTGAAAAACTCAGTTTCTTGTATGAATAACTCATATGAATAACTCATTTTCTTGCATTTATGAACAACTCATTTCTTTGTATATGAAGAACTCATTTCCTTGTATATGAATAACTCCTTTCCTTGTATGCAAAATTTGTATGAATAACTCAGCTCCTTGTATGAATGGCTCATACAAATAATTCATTTCCTTGTATGAAAACATATTTCCTCGTATAAATACCCCATTTCCTTATATATCAAAACTATTTTCCTTGCATATGAATATCCCATGTGAATAACTCATCTCCTGTCATCTTTAAGCACCATGTATATGAATATGTTTTTTTTTTGAATAACTCATTTTCTTGCATGAATAACCCATTTCCTTGTATGAATAGGTCATTCACCCTTATGAATAACTCATGTGAATATCTCCTTTCTTTGTATATATATATATATAACTATGAATACCCTATTTCCTTGTATGAAAACCTCATTACTTTGTATATGAATAGCTCATTTCCTTTCATGAATAACTCAGTCCCTTTTTTGAAAATACATATGAAGAATGCATTTTTTTGTATGAATAACATTTTTTGTATGTATAAACGACTCATTTCCTTGTATGAATCACTCTTTTCCTTGTATGAATAACTTGTATAAATAGCTCATTTCCTTGTATGAATAACATGGATCCTTGTATGGGTACCTCACTTCGTTGTATATGAATAATTCATTTCCTTTCATCTATAACCCCCACGTATATGAAGAACTCCTTTCTGAAAAACTCATGTTCTTTTATGAATAACTCATCTCCTTGTATGAACAGCTCATTCCCTTATATGAATAACTCATATGAATAACTCATTTCCTTGTGTGAATAACTCACTTCTTTGTATATGAATAACTTTGTTCCTTGATGTTCCTTGTATATGAATAACTCATTTCCTGGTATATGAACAAAATATTTTCTTTTATGAATAACTCACTTCCTTTTATAAATATAATATATATTACTCAGTTCCTTGTATGAATCACTCATTGCCTTGCATGAATAACTCCATATCTGAATAACTTATTTTTGCATGTTTTTCATGATCATTCATGAGATTTGTGCAAAAAAGCAAATCAGATCTTGGGGTGAAAAAAGCAACCCTCTACTCCAGGGTCTGTTCTTGAGGTAGGGGCTGAAATTTGACAGCTCTTGGAGGATGCAGGTACATACATACATACATACATACATACATACATACATACAAACATACGAACATACATACATACATACATGCATACATACATACAGACAGACATACATACATACACACCCACAGACACACAGACACACAGACATACAAACATACAGCCATACAGACATACAGACATACAGACATACATACATACATACATTACATACATACAGACAGACACACAGACACACAGACATACAGACGTACAGACATACAGACATACGGGCATACGGACATACAGGCATACGGGCATACATACATACATACATACATACATACATACATACATACATACATACATACATACATACACACATACACACATACACACATACACACAGACACAAAGACATACAGACATACAGACATACATACATACAGACATACAGGCATACGTACATACATACATACATACAAACATACATACATACAAACAAACATACATACATACATACACGCATACACACATACACACATACACACAGACACAGACACAAAGACATACAGACGTACATACATACAGACAGACATACAGACATACATACATACATTACACACAGACACACAGACACACAGACACACAGACACACAGACACATAGACATACAGACATACAGACATACAGGCATACAGACATACAGACAGACATACATACATACATTACATACATTACATTCATTACATTCATTACATTCATTACATACATTACATACATACATACATACATACATACATACATACCGTTATGTTACGTTACGCTACATTAGATTACAGTACCTTACCTTACATTGCATTACATTACATACATATGCATGCATACAGTCCATTAAATTAAATTCCATTAAGTTACATCGCAATACACTACACTGCATTGCATTGCATTCCGTTACATTACATTACATTACATACAGTTGACATACAGACACACACGCATACGCACGTGCGTACATACATATACATAAACACATACATACGTACATGCATGCATGCATGCATGCCTACGGGTATGTACGCCCGTATGTTCATACGTACGCATAAACATACACACATACACATATACACATACACACGTACACACATATACACCCGTACACACATACACGCATGCATGCTTACACCCATGTACATGTCACAGACACACATACACACATATAGACATACAGACATGCATACATACATGCATGCAAACATAAGTACATGCATACATGCATGCATACATCCATCGATCCATCCTCCAGCCAACCAGCCATCCATCCATGCATGCATGCATACACACATACACATAAATACATTTATAATTTATATATATATACATATTTGTTTGTATATTTATTGATCTAGTTGTCAATGATTTATGTATTTGTTTTTTATTTGTGTATACGTATACATATACAGATCATTATGATCTGTTGAGCTGCCAAGTTGGAACCCCGGCCATGCAGGACCAAGGGGAACATGGACGGCCCAATCGCATGTTACATCAGTATACAGGGATGCTTGGACGCCATCGTTTCACCAAGATCTTCAGATTGAGGATCAAAAAAAAAACAATTTGATCAATGGGAATTTCAGGATCCTAAAATGGAGGTAGCTACCATATATAAGGCCTATTTTTCAGGCCTATGTAAGGGAATATCGCCACAAAATATGGCGTTATATGGTACAGTACCTCCATTCTAGGATCCTGGAATTCCCATTGAGTTGAGAATACAACCACCCCAAACCGCCAGTGAACTATTGATTGACACTGTACACTATCAGGTATCAACCCTAAGACATGGGTTTTAACAATAGCATATACCCGTATTGTACCTATTATTAAAACACTCAAGAACAACTCACTGAATCTCATTTCAAGGCGTTCTTTTTGTTTTTCTCATGGGTCAGTTCTCATCCAGACAACCATCAAATCAATATCCCTACTGCAATCAGGGCTTGCTACATGTCCGAACAGGTCGGTTCTGGGAGAAATCCAGAAATCCCGCCGTTGAAGATGGTGGATTCGATTCATTGCTAGGCGCATATATATATATATATATACAATTCCCATAAGAATGATAGAATATGGTAGATATAGCTATAGTTGATGGGTGTATAAACCAAATTGTAAGATGTATAACATATCGTGTATATATATATATATACATGTACATCAATGTCGATGTATATATCCAAACATTACGACTTTAAACAAATACAATCTGCTATTTCTCCAGAAATGTGTTCTGAACCAAGGACTTGAATCGTTCCTCACGTGTCTCGTCCACATCGCGCTGTGCATCCAGAACCTCCGCTTGGCAAGCCCGGCCAAGCCGGAGACGGCGCCGCCCACGGCGCCGCCGGCGCCGCTGCCGGCAGCAAGCCAAGCGGCGGAAGCCGCGGCGGAGGTTGGAGAGGGCAAAGCAGAATCATGATGCCCTTGGGGAGGAGTCAACCTCCCGTTGTTTTTTGTTAATAAATGACTATAGTGAAATTTAAACATAGATCATGCCATGATGAAATCGAATAATGAACTAACTGTAGGATCTTTTGTATAATTATTTGGGACCCCCCTTCTTAATCAACCGGAAATTGATTCTTCCTGGGTGCGGTACTGTCGCCTTCAGTGGACAAGCTGAGCACCCAACAGCAGGGCAGGGAAAAAGTGGTTGTCAGGTGATTGCAGTGAGTGGTGTGTGTGGTGTGTTGGGAAATCCCCCTGGCCGTGGTGCAATGGAGGTATTGTTGTTCGCTGGAAAAATCAAGTAGATATAGGGGAGTTAGTTGACGGAAATCACCACGTTTGATTGCCAGAGGGAAATTTGTTTGAGTTGTTTCTCGCCATAGCCAAAAGGGGCCCATATCCCAACTATTCCCGGCTTATTGAAATTACTACTGTTGTACCATGTTGTACCTATAACCCCAACTGTATCCCCCAAGTATACCAATATCCTACCAATATCCTACCGATGTTTCCGCGGAACTGGAAGATTTGATCCCCATTGATGGATGACAAAATGCTTGAAACTTCACTGAGGCGCAGAGTTGCCATACTCGTCGCCCGGGCGGAACTCTGTGGCCGAAGCATTCTGGAGTGAAAAACACGTTCTGGAGTGGAAATAACCCGTCAGGAGTTTTTTTTTAATTTGTTTTTTCTCTTCAATTTGGATTGATTTGGCAAAATTGATCGATTTTGGCTTTGGCGTGGAAATTTCCACGATCAAGAGGATCCAGGTATAGATGTTTGGAAAACATTGGAAAACCACCCCTATTTCCATACCTACAGACTGTCCAAGGAACAACGCAAATTGCGTTTTGCTTCAGATGTTTAGATATGTTTAGCACTTTCACCATTTTTTGGGTGTATTTTTAGGGTCTATAGGTATCCATATCAAGCATATCAGATATCCTGACGATATCTGAAGTCACGGCCAACCATTTGGTCCATGCGCCATGTTGAATCTGTCCATGGTTTGCCTGACATTTTTCATCAAGGTAAAGCACAGCAGAGATGTCAAGATATCCGACATCCTCAAGATCAAGAGCGGATCGAAATCACGTCCAGCTTCAGGCATTGAACTTTATCACCAAGGTGTCATTCAAGAAGAAACATCCGCCAGAAACATGGCTGTCACTCCAAAAAACATCTCCACATTCCGCAGCCCTTCCGTGTTCCCAGTCGCCAAGGGGCAACTTGGGACCACAGGGACCATGGCCACCAAGTTTTCCGAGGGTGTGCAGAAGGTCCTGGACCTGCGATCTTCCGCGCGGAAGGATCAGGCTCTGGGGCCTCTGGGGTTGGGAGGAGTTTGTCACACTGAAGGCTAGTTTCATGGCGTCAGTAGAGGAATATCTCTACTGTAACAACTCATTGTAATAAAATGGTCAGATTGTTATGATCTTTCAAGCGAATCTATATATTCTATGTTGCCATTGTTTATGTTGCGCTTTGCAACTTCACCTAGCTGGGTAGCCCATGGATGCCCCCCGGCGAGATGAGTTTGCCTCATGGCCGCATCTCGAGGCTTCCGAAGATGCATGGGCAGTTTTGCATCCCGGCATTCGAGCCTGCAGGCCCAATGGATCAATGGCGGATGTGGACGTGGCCCCACAAATTGGATCTGCAATGTATCCAGTTTTTGTTGGGTTCCCAATGTTTTTTTTGTGAGATCAGGCAGATATCGAGGCACCTCGATTTGACCAAGGCTTGTTTCATTTATGGCATTTTGACCAAGAACTGTTCTGGTTTTGGCCCACCAAAACCAACATGGTCCCCTTAAAAGATGATAGAGATGGACAGGATGTTGGAGGCTGTAGCTTTCTACCAAGGGATCATCCCACATAGCTCAAATGGTTAATAGCCTTGGTTAGTAAAATTAATAGGTACCCATGCATTTATTCAGTAGGTTAAGTGTTTTGTTAAACCCCACTTACAGGTACTAACCTCTCACAAAACGGGATATATAGTCCTCCAAGTACCACGCACCTGTGCGTGGCTGAGAAAAGTGAAATGGATTGAACATGGATTGAATAGCTGCTATTACCATATTATTTTGCTATACCGTCCATTATTTTCCCGCACAACTATTCGCAAGAAGACTAAATCATGTTCTTCCCCTAGGCAGGTCAATCCCACTGTTATTCAAAATGTTTATTCTCATGATTATTCCCCCTATCCCACTAAGTATAATTCCCTATTTTTTACTCCATGAAGGGGTCCCCTAAAGAGTGACCCCCACAGTTGCAACTTGATTCATAAACCAGGATCGCATCAACTACCGGCCTTAGATCAACCAAGCAGTATACATGATTCCTATCTTGTAACCCCTGCATCGGTTTGCCACCTCTTAAAAAAAGGCCACAGCTTGGGGTCCCCCCATTTCCAGACAAAGCCAAATATCACCATGTTATTTCCAATATATCTATATAATAAATAAGTACAGCAAGTAAATAAATGATATATATATATAATTATATATTATAATATGTATATACATATTATATATACGTACATATTATAGGTATATATATATATATATTTATATTCCTATGATTTTCCCATGACAATCCGATATTTTTTCATGGTGATATTATCATCATTTTCCACACTTTTGTTGGTGATATTCCGACTATCTTCGCATCCCGCGCACGGCGCTCCACGGTACAGGAACCGCCCCGAAGTCCTTGAAGGTTTCAGCGAGGATGCGAGGCGAACCCCGCCGAAGCAAAACTTGGGAGATGAAGAAAGTCACATCCGATTCTCAACAAAAACATGTAGATAGATAAGTTGGTGGTTTATGATACATATGACGATAAAGTAATTTATAAACCCACTTCTGACTCGGGGGTGTGGGCCCCACTGATCGTAAATGGGTCAAAAGTGGGCAAGTAGACCCTCCATTTGGTACAGTTATGGCCCTTAACAGTTATAAATGGAATTATAACTCCTATAACTAGGGTTATATCATTATAAACCCATTTGCAAGTGTTTTTACCACATTATGTTTAGTACTTTTACCTTTTTTTTGGCGAGTATTTAAGGAGGGTCTAGGCAGTGGTTTAAACCGGTACCCTAGGTAAACGAAGATCGAGATCGATGTGGCTTTACCCCATTCTTTGCCTAACATGATCTAATCTACCGTTGGTTAAAACCGCATCTATATTGGTTTATGGGAGGGTATATCCATGAAATTGCGCAACATGTGGTATATCCATCAAAGTGGCTTGTTGAAAAATGAGGTATGTCCATGACAGTGCACACATAGAAACTATATTGGAAACCAACGGGGATTGTTATGAAAAATAGTAGACATAGACCAATAAATATGGTGGCACTAAATAAAACAAACCATTGGCGATGTCGGGTCTGTGACAAAAAAGGGAACAGTATAGCCTGAGATTGCTATTTGCAGATAGGGAAGATTATGAACCATTGGATTGTAGGGGTACCCATTTCCAGAAATTTTCACTGATGATATCCATCATTTGTAATCATATAGCCTACCAGTATAGTACCCCCCAAAAAAAAATATAGAAAGACAAAAAACAATTTGGAAATAGCGACGGCTCACTTTTTAGCATCTTGTTGCCGGGTTCTGAAAAAATCACCTGGCTGAAATGACTTTTTGGGCATGTTTCTGAGAAAAGACTTGAAATGTGTTTGCTTGATATTTACAATGTATATTAACCACGTCGAAAAAAACAGTTTTTTCAACGGTATCATAAGGTTGGCCATATGTAATTTATTTATCACCAGGCTAGTCTGAATACCTCTCTGGAAGGCACCGAGGTAAAACCGACAACCCACTGGAATTGCTAACTATTCATAGCTGCAGCGATGTAGCTTGAGTCCTGGAATTTTGAGGTTGTTCCACTGTTCCATGTGTATTTTGTTGCCGTTCAAAACAACGGTATACTCACCAGTGACCCCTGTTACTAGTGAAATATCCTGAGCCGTTTCCATCATACACCATGCTTCCATGGTTCAGTGGCCATTCCAGGCACCAATTTATTGCAGGTACCTAGCATAAGCCCCAAAAGAGGGCTAAGTTTCTGGGAATATCCTCACAGAAAGTTGCCTGTAATGCTACAGTAGCTCCATTTTACGTCATTTTGTTGGGGTGGCCAGGCTGTGCGTCCTGAAATTCTTGCAAGAATGGCCAAAGAAACGGAGGGTCAGGGGAGCAGGGAAACGATGGGAAACGGGAGCTGCGGCTCGCGAGAACGATGTGGGGGTGTTACCGTCAAAACGTGGATTCAATGCTAGTGAATAGTGCTATAATGTGCTATAGAATATATATATATATATTAGTATGCAAAAATATATAATAATCTGATATGTATATATAATTTTCATAATATATATATATATATATTATCTATATAAATTTATATATATATATATATTTTAAAAAAAGCAGTATATAATGTGATATTTGCATGTGTCTGAAAATGTAGGGTATCCCAAAATTGCTTAGTGCCAATAGAGAAAGTGCTGAACAAAATAACAGTGGATTCTGGGGTACCCCGGGATAGGCAAATAAATGCTTTGCTCATTCATTTTCTGGGCTGACTTGGAATACATTTTACATTTGTTACATGAGCTTTAAAGTTGGAATACACGAATACCCTCCGGTAGATTAAGCGTGGCAAAGGAAAATCCACCATTTATAGATGTTTTGCATTCTTTTCAAAATGCCATTTAGTTCGGGGATTCTCAATTGCCCATTTTTTTGAGTACCGATCTGAGGTAGGTGCAATAGACATACCATTTAATACCCAAGCAGGAGGGTGCAGAAGCTGTGTTAGTTTGGCTATGTTTGGCTAGTTTTATATTATTTGGTTTTGCCACCGAAAAGTCATACATCCAACATCGTGAAGCAGGTCAATAGGGGCGTAGAAAACCATGACATTGGAGCAAAATTTGGGTATTTAATATGAGGGATGGGATTAAAACCAATAAAATGGTGGTTATGTACCACCATTCAAATGATAGTCGAATAATATGCTATTAACAAAATGGGGGCCAAAATCAGTTGTGGGATTCGCCCAATGCCATACACCTACAATTTGGTGATGATATTGATCGCCTATTTATGATAATATTGGGGATTGTTTTTGTTTAATGGGTTTATCACCTTACCCTGATCATTGGATTGATGATACATGTTGATACTAAAACTTGACCAAATTATTTGCGGTAGCCATTGTTATATTGTTTTGTAGATCGGAGAGCCAAAATTGTTGGCCTTGCATAGTTGATCATTAGAGAAAACCTAGTTACATCTATTTATATTATTTATGTTGATTTGCACTTTGGTTACATCCTCAACTTCGCTCCCCAAAATTGTATACATCTGCTGAAAGACCAACTTTGCTACAATGATGGGTTGCTGCATGTTGCTATCACTGGGTTCCGAATCCCAATCCACTTTTGCCTCACCAACATGAATTCGCACAAGGCTTGCGGTTGGGGTTCTCAGTCAGCAGAAACTTCAAGCCCTCAGACCCAATGTGATCCATGCGCGCAGACCTTGCAGAACCAGGGCAAGGAGTGCCATAAGATTTTGATGAATAGCCCAAGTTGGGCCGAGACGGCTGACAGCGATTCTCGGACCTTGCATTTTCTTCTGGATTTGCTCAACACCTGGGGCTCTGGGGGAAAAAATCATCCATAAAGCAGCGATTTTTGAGGTCCGGGTGCCAGGGTTTCGGCTCACCATATCACTCCAGAGTGATATCATAGTGATTTGGTTGGTTTGATCGGGGGTCAATACATTCTCATGGCAGATTCTACCGCTTCGCTCCAATAGAACAACATGTAGAACACCTCATGGTTTTCTCCATCTCATTGGTTGCTTTAGTTCCCCATCTGACGATCAAATTCTTAAGGTTGCTTTCAACGACAAAGTCCCCCTAAAAAAATGATCATCACTACATTTTTCCATACTTCTCCCATGAACACATTTTTTGGGGGGGATAATAAATCACTCACGTCCCACGCACCCAGATCTTCCCTGGGACCAGCGCCACAGCTCTTAGGACACCTTCAGGAACTTCCTACAGAGCGAATGTCCAGGTGCTGAGATCTGGGCTGGGAAGAATGCATCATGGGAGATCGAACATGGCTGTTTCTGGGGAATGGGTCATGGGATATAAGTTGATATAAGAATAAAGCCACAATAAACAACCATGGAAATGATGGCTCATAATGAGAGATCAAACCAGCCAAAAACAGAAAACTAACGGAACTTTTAGTATCAGAGCTTGACAAAAAGGTTGAGTCTGGTGGAGATTCAGCCAGCGAGAGATGGTACAGCTCTATTTGTGTGATGCAGCACAGTTTTTGGAATATCAAGTATTTCTTCTGCGTCTTGCCTATAGGGTATATGTACGATGTAGGAAGGATTATGGTAACGGTAGAAGAACAGCTAGAGACAATCAGTAAAAACTATACATGAGGTGTTAGATGTATGAATTAAACTTGGGTATCGCATGGTATCGCAAAAAGGGATGGCTTCTCTTAAGAAACCAATCAAGTATCTCAGTTTCACTTGGTCTTGGATGTTGTTTATGTGTGTAGGATATGAGGTTTGAATTAAAACAAGACTGATCACAATCAGCTCATACTTTGTAGGGAGGTTTGCTCAGCAACCAAGCAGACACAGGTTCTTTGAAGCCACACTTAATGTGCATCCACTTAAGAACGTAATTTTTTAAATGATTCAAAGCCGTTGTTAAGTACACCCCGGTTTTATATTTGTATGCTCATGTTCCTATAATGTTTCTTTATTATTAAACTAGTGTCGTTATTATTGCTCTTGGTGTATAATCACATACACTCGCTATCAATCATCAACTTACAGATAGATACAGCTGTATACTTTATATATATTTAGATATATATATATATATAACATTATATAACAGGTATGCATGTAATATATAATATACATACACAAATACGTACACAATACGTACACAATACGTGCATCTAGAATCTATCTACAATGTGGTGCCTCCCAGTTATAAGTTGGTTTATAAACCCCATTAACTATAGTTATATCTGCCATAAACCATAGTTATGGGAGTTATTTGCACCAACTTATCTAACTATGGGGCACCACCTTGTACATATATTATCCATATATTAACCATTAACCATAGATTATCCATATATTAACCATATATTAACCATAGATTCCCATTGATATATACATAGTCTAAGCTTCAGGGTCTCAGCGGCTCAGATGCTTCGATGGAACTCCTGAAACCGGCCACTGATCGCTTGAAGACTGCCGTCGCCTTTCCACCTGGGAGGCCGCCGGACCGTGGGAGACTACGACGATGGTTGCGACCTGATCATGGGGATTTAAGCATTGACAAATGGTGATTTCATAGGAGATAACCATGACAAAATGGTGATTTCATAGGAGATAACCATGACAAAATGGTGATTTAATGGGATTTAACCGTGAACTATAGTGATTTATATAACGGGATTTAACCATGAACAATAGTGATTTACATAATGGGATTTAACCGTGAACAATAGTGATTTAATGGAATTCAACCATGAACAATAGTGATTTAATGATTTAACCATGAACAATAGTGATTTAATGGGATTTAACCGTGAACAATAGTGATTTATATAATGGGATTTAACCATGAACAATAGCGATATAATGGGATTTGACCGTGAACAATAGTGATTTATATAATGGGATTTAACCGTGAACAATAGTGATCTAATGGGATTTAACCGTGAACAATAATGATTTATATAATGGGATTTGACCATGAGCAATAGTGTTTTAATGGGGTTTAACCGTGAACAATAGTGATTTAATGGGATTTAACCATGAACAATAGTGATTTACATATTGGGATTTGACCATTAAATATGGTGATTTGATAGAAGTTAACCATGCAGAAATGACGATGCAAGGAACCTCATCATGCGATTTTTGTTGGGGATTTTGGACATAAAGTTGTGTAACATACCTATCTGTGTGGTTATCAATCTAGCTATCTATCCGTCTATCTATCTGGCTACATCCAAACATACACTTGCAATCACTTGCATACATGCATATGTATGTAATGTCACGTAACGTAACGTAACGTAACAAAATGTAATGAAATGTAATGTAATGTATGTATATTTTTATATAATTATATATATATATACATCTATATACACATATATATATATACACATATACATATCAGCATGTATTACTTGACGCAGCCAGTCTTCTTGAAAGCCTTCGGGGACGTCGCAAAGAATTAGATGCCAACGGTGCTATCCGTGCGGCCTTCATGGGTTCATTTCTCTCTACGGCTTCCAGATTTCATGGACCTCACATGGAAGACGTTCCCGGATGCGAAGATACGTGTCCGCTGTGCAAAAACGAAAGGGGTACTTGGCAGCATCTCATGTGGGAGTGTCAAGCCGACCCTCCACCCGTGGCTTGCCCACCGAATGTTTTGCAACGTCGGTTCGGGTGGCACCTCAACAGCTGTGATCCTGATTTGAACCACGCAATTTCTGGTCACATTGCTTCTACGATTCAAAAAAATTGGCATATACGCCATCCGGATCGACAGGATCCAACCTGACTCGGCCACACACAGGTTTCGCTCTCAGGAGAGCAGCCGACCGGTAGCTCTTGAAGTTAACGTAGAATTCACACCCGTGCTGTCATGGCGTTTGGCGCGCGGGCGCATGCTGCAGCTGCGCGCAATCTTCGGGCGGCAGCTGTCTCCAACTACCATGATGTTGTCAACATATTTCAGGATTTTGCTGTGTCCATCGCGGGATGATTGGACCCCGATGAGATTGTGGTTGATGCCCCACCTGCCAGAAATCACCAGAAATCCTGGTAGAAAATGCCATCATTTCTGACTGGAACTGAGCTTCAGGAAGTTCAGAGCTGTTTAATTGTGACTTTTGGTTGGGTGGTTTGGTGCGTAACCATGCTAAAGCTTTGGTTTATGGGGATATATCATATCTGTAGATATAGTTAATTGGGGTTTATAACAAACCAACCTTCAACTTGGGGCATTACCTTGTAGTTGATGATAAGTCTAACATCTTTGGGTATCCCTGTTGAACAGAGAATATCTCCATGATCATAATGTTCCCTTTTATTCCCATGTACTTGGTAGACTTTGGCTATTTGAAGACTCTGTTTTTCCCCTACAATATGGTTTAACGGTTTACCCTCTGGTCAACGTTTACATATAGCAAAAATCACAATCTTTAATAGGTCAATCACCTATCAACGGTCCATTTTCCATAGCTATGTTATTACACTATGTTAGTTTACCAGCGGGCATATTTTCCACTGACAAACATTGGCCAGCACTTTCCGTGCGTCACCAGGCCGGGTGTCGCACGGATTCCCGACGATGTCGCTGCGAACTTCTTGCGGCAGATTCGAGAGTCCATTGCTGGCCTTTGGGACGCATAGTCATGGATGGGCTGTGATTCAATGGGATATTTAATATTTAATTTTAATGAGATATACAAGCAACAGTAAGCAACAATATGATATATTCTTCTGTTCTGTCTGAAAATGGTTTTAACTATCAAGAATCGGCATTGTATGGGACTTTTATAGACATATTCGGGGGAATAACATGGTCACATGTGGTAGATCCAGAGCTAAATATTCGACCCGTTTTTTAAGGAAAAATACTTTAAAAAAAACACTGAAAGGAATCACTTACTTTAGTTCGAGATATCCCCACCATGACATCTATACGTTTTGTTACTGGCAAATCTTCTGGCATTCTATGTGACATATCTTCTGGCATTTTATCTGGCATATCTTCTGGCATTCTATCTGGCATATCTTCTGGCATTCTACCTGGCATATCTTCTGCAATATCTTCTGGCATATCTTCTGGCACTCTATCTGACATATCTTCTGGCATATCTTCTGACATTCTATCTGGCAAATCTTCTGGCGTTCTATCTGGCAAACATTCTGGCACTTTATCTGGCATGCCTTCTGGCAATCTATCTGACATTCTATCTGGCATATCTTCTGGCATTCTATCTGGCATATCTTCTGGCATTTTTTCTGGCATATCTTCTGGCATTCTATCTGGCGTTCTATCTGGCAAACATTCTGGCACTTTATCTGGCATATCTTCTGGCAATCTATCTGACATTCTATCTGGCATATCTTCTGGCATTCTATCTGGCATATCTTCTGGCATTTTTTCTGGCATATCTTCTGGCATTCTATCTGGCATATCTTCTGGCATTCTACCTGGCATATCTTCTGGCATATGTTCTGGCATATCTTCTGGCATTCTATCTGGCTTTTGAGGTCCAGGGGTGCGCACTGAGCTCGGAAGGCCCCAGGTTGAGGTCCAGCGGTGCGCACTGAGCTCGGCAGCTCCCAGGTTGAGGCCCAGCGGTGCGCACTGAGCTGGGAAGGTCCCAGGTTGAGGTCCAGCAGTGCGCACTGAGCTGGGAAGGTCCCAGGTTGAGGTCCAGGGGTGCGCACTGAGCTGGGAAGGTCCCAGGTTGAGGTCCAGCAGTGCGCACTGAGCTGGGAAGGTCCCAGGTTGAGGTCCAGCAGTGCGCACTGAGCTCGGAAGTTGGCGAAGAGCTTGGCGAAGAGTTGGCAAGGCGGAAGTGGAGGTGGAAGTTGATGCAGACATGGTCGAGGAAAAACTGGAGGAGGAGGCGGAGGAGGAGAAGGAGGAGGAGGAGGACAACAGCTCTGATAAAATCTAACAACGAAGCCGGTCATTTGAAGGCTTTTCTGCCACCCCCTAAAAGGTTATATGGTCAAGATTCGCTCTCGGTGGAGCAGCTGAGATTTTTTCCAGCGGTGCGTCGATGAGGCTGCCGAATGGGACCAGTTTGAGACGAACAATTTTGGAGTTGCTGTAAGTCCACGTAGGAGACCCATATTTTTTCCCCGGTGATGAGAAGAAAAATCAAAAGTTCAGGTGCCAGAGCTGGCCAGCGCGAGCAGATGCGCACAGAGGGATGGGGAATTTTCTGGTAAGTTTTGTATGATATATATCATATCATATTATCATATTACATATCGAATCGTTAACAGAGGGTAGGGCTTAAATTTCAAGCTCTTTTAATACCCATCAGTTGATTGTAGATGGAACCGTTTGGTTCCCATTGAGTCAAACCACAAAGAACTGGTTTGTTTCAGCCCACAGAAATGAGGGGTTTTCTGTGATCATTGGAAAATCATGGGGATCATGTTATATCAATGTATATCATGGTTATATCAATGTATATCATGGTTACGTCATTTTCCCGCTGAAACGTACTTAAATCTGGATGACATCGACTTTGGTCCTCTCTGGACAAACAGCATTTATATGTATATATATCTCTCTCTCTCTCTTTTGGAAATCTAGCATGGCAATGTGGACACCTCCCACAAACCTGCGTATCATTGATACAAATACAAAGTTCTTTGGATCATTTGGCTGTTTCGGCCTGGAGGGATGCTGAGGAGGATAAAAACCATAAAAACTTACAAGTTGAAGCCCTTTCTTTACCACTTACAAAATGGTTACAAATAGGCAGTTCATGAACCATCAATTCAATGGTGATCTCAACGACTTTCAACTGCTATTTCGGGCCAGAAATCTGTAGCAAAACTCAAACCATGGCTTGGGAACTGTTGATCTGTTGCTGAGGTATGGCGAAGTTTGGGTACGCCTTCCCGAGCGATTTTCAAAGCAGCGGGTTGGATGAGGCCACAGACACTCGGAGATCTATTATATTTCAGAGTTTCCAAAGCACATAGCATTAATGATAGCTCTATATATATATATATCCCATTTGAAGTTGGTACGCAAGTTTGAAGCCCTTTGAGTTTTGGGCGTTTTTTTCTTGAATTGAGGGTCATCAGAATTGGTTTGTTTGTGGGATGTTGTTGTTCCATTGATTCATGAATTATTGGTGACTTCCGGTGTTGTTGATTACAAAACAACTGGTTCGTCAGTGTTCAAAAAAACTATGTTTCACACGCACACATCTTTAAGTTCAAATCATATATATATATATATACATATATATTCTGTATATTTATATTTGTCGTTTTCCTTTGTTTTCTCTACTTAGAATGGTTTTCATGATCAAGTAAAAACAAGGACACCATCAGCCACGAGCTCGGCCTAAGGAGGCCTTTGAACAACTCCACAAGGCGACGACCTTCATTTCCAAGTTGCTGGTACCTTGAAACTGGGCGCTGCTGTTTTAAAAACCGGCTGCTTCCATGGGAAAATCTTCAGAAACTGGGCGATCCAAAGATCCGGAACATCTGAAGTGTTTGGGTTTTGTTCAGCTAAAAAAAAAATCCCAGGGAAAACCAGGTAATGGGAAAACCAGAATTGGTGTTTTTGTCAGCTAGCCATGCTGGATTCTTCAACTGACTAAGTTCGGTTTATGGTGATCATTACCATAGTTCGGTGGGTGATCATGAACCTGAGGGTCGCCCAATTGTAGCTTGATGAAGCAACAGGCATGTGGCTTAGCCGAGTCTTTTTTCGGGGGAATCCAGATCATCCAGCCAAATTTGATGCTGGTTGGAGGTTTGGAACATTCTTTATTTTTCCATATATTGGGAATCATTTTCCCAATTGACTTTCACTCCATCATTTTTCAGAGGGGTAGGTATACCACCAACCAGGATGCTTTGGAAGCCTAATGTTCCGAGGAAAAAAAAAACAACATGTGGATTTACCCAGGGAGAAAACAGGGATTTCACCAGGAACTTTCTCAATGGTTTGGACTTTGCTGGTGGACATGGCTACGACTCGCTCAAGTCATGATGGGTTACCAGTATCTCAGATTGTTGATGGGTTCATGGATTTGTTGGTTTGAATGATATAACATCAGCGATATAGTACCCATATGACTGATATTGACTGATTGTTTCTTTCAAACTGTATTTTGTTTGACCCCTTACAAGTACCATCAAATGAATCAAGTGCCTGTGATGATGAGATAACTGCATAACTGGCGAATGGTGGGTTGTGGGTTTCATGTGTGATTTGTTTCGCCAGTTTGGAGGAATAAATCCGATTTGGAAGTTGGAAGCTTTTTTTGTTCATGATTTTTTCTGCAAGTTTTCTCGGGTCAACCCGATAGTTATCCTGCAGCGTTTTCTTGGAATTGCAGCCCTGGTTTTCTTCCTGATGAACATGGCTTCGTGCTCGTATCCACAGGTGTGTTTGCCTTTTTTGAGTGGTTTCAACATGTGTTTATGGTGGTTTCGGAAATTCATCAATCCCAAAGATCGTGGTAAACAAATGCATGAATAAGGACATCATACATATTATGTAATTATATGTTAATATATGTAATTGACCATATATATATATATATATATTATGTATACATAATTATATTTATGCACGCATATTAATGTGTATATATATAAGCACATTACAGTATACAATATATTATACATGTGCTTTTTTTCATTGGCACAGCCAATCAATGTTTCAAGCTCTCCCAGGGAAAGCAGTATCCCCCGGAAGGGCTTGAAGCACTGCTGTGTCCCTTTGATCCTCAGTGTCTTGGCTTCGCTTCGCTTCGTGGTGAACGGGGGTTGTGCTGATCAAAAATATGTGATTATAATCATATATATATATATATATATATATCTGGTTGGTGGTTTCAGACATTTTTTATTTTCCATAATATATGGGATAATCCTTCCCATTGACTTTCATATTTTTCAAGATGGTTAAAACCACCAACCAGTATATATGTGATGATATGTGATTCTTTGAATGAAACACTCTTGTGACATTTAACTGTACAACTTTTGGTTGACTAATACATTTTTTTTTCACCAACTGTGACGTTCCTGGATGTTTTACGGGGCATCCCTCAATGGCAACAGCTTTCAGATCTTTTCGGTGTCAACACTATTGTAGTTGCGCCAGATGACATATACACATTATTGATGGTGATTACTATTTGATGGTTTCACTAAAACATTGGTTGTTTGGGTCCCAAATATTCTCAGATCGCTTAATCCACCAACCACAATCGCAGCATGTCCACTACCAATCCTGTCATAAACCAACCAGTAAAACCAATCTCCATGAATCCAGTAGTAGGTTTATGAAAGATAAGTATATATTGAATATAACATAATATAACAATATAGGTATATACATATATAGAGCATATATATATATACTGTATATATTATATAACCATATATATATATTTAGAGATCCATTTCCAGGTATCCGGATTATTTATAACATGAGATTGGCTAGTTTCAACACATGTCAACCCGGGCAGCCCACAACTCCCACTATTTGGCTGGCTGGGAACATCCACAAAAGTCAACAAAATGGTCAGGAGAGCGCCTGTGGAAATTCAACCCGGTCAAACATCCTTTGAAATAGACATTATTTATACATGTATACACTATATATATATATACATACATACATACATACATCTGAACACCATTCTCCCATCATATCCCGTCAGAATCTCCACTGAGGTGGGAGGACGTGGTGAAGTTTTTGGGTTCCATGGAGAAGTGCGGGGTTCGCCACTCGAAGTCGCTGCGCGTGCACTTTGTGGTGACCACTCTGAAGGCCTCCTCCAGCGGCTTTAGGCGCAAAAGATGGGCTGATTGGAAGATGAAGAAGTCGTGTTTGGGTATGATTCTAAAGGGTCTCCTATAACCATGACTACTAGCCATGGATATGACCATTACTCATTACAAACCATGACTATTCGTTCCTATGCATTACTAACCATTACTATCCAGTGCTGATGTTGGAAAACCATTACTAACCATTAATGTCAACCCTGGATTCATAAACCCCGAACGCCCGGCTGAGCCGTTTTTTGGGAGGGTACCATGAGAAAAAATGTGTCAGATGAAATGACTAATCATGGTTTAGCAAAATCCGGGGTTGACATTAACAACAGTAACTACGAATACTGATTGTGATTTCTGTATATCTTATAGACATACGATCGAAAAATACCCGGTGATGTGGAATTGGTTCTTGATTGGGCCACAAAGATTACAAGAGAGCCATGAGATTCGCGAAAGTCATGGAACTGGTGTCTGCCATGCTACAACGGATGGAAATTCATCGAAGAATCAGTGTTCCAAGAATTACTGGTTGGTGGTTTCAAATATTTGGTAGTTCCCATAACATATGGGATAATCCTGCCCATTGACTAATATTTTTCAAGATGGTTTGATTTTCCCAGCATCATAAAACCATCATCCACCATCCACTTAGTTACCATCTGGTTATTTAACATAGCCATGGAAAGATCCACCATTTTCAATAGGTAAACCATCTATTTCTATGGGCCATTTCCCATGGCTATGTTAAATAACCAGAGGGTAGATTGCCTTGCTCGGGGGGGGTTCCTGAAACATATTATGTTCCTTTGTTCAGCGACTGCAAACAACCAACCAAACAACCACACAGACAACAAAGGAACATCAAAAACAGCGAAACAAAGGTTGTTGAACCTATGAAATTGAATTTTCCATCAAACATTGCTAGCTGGACAATTCCAATATAAAAAAATGCCTGTAAAAATCGCTGATTTGTTCCATATTTTCCATCGTTTCCCGTGATTTCCCAATGATTCTCTCATGATTTTCTTCTATTTTCCAATGCCTTTCCCATGATTTTCTCATGGTCTTTCAATGTTTTTCCCCTGATTTTCTCATACGTTCCACATGATGTTTACTTACCCATGACGGATCCATGGTGCTGGTATATATGCTAACATAAAGGGGGTATATTGATGGGATTCATGGAGCACCATATATGGCAGCACCATGGATCCTATGGGTTATAGCATATAATGGGAAAACTCACTATAAATGGCCATTTTCAATAGCTATTTTGACATAACCAGAGGGTATGTTTTTTTCCATTCATCTGTTCCCATCGTTTTTCCCGGTAAAAAAACACAGTTTTTTTCCAGCGATCCAGGCAGGCGCTGGAGCGCAGCGACCACAGCTGGTCAGCCACCAAAGGTGAGGGATGGCATGAATTTTTATGTAGGGACCTGTAGGCAATCTACCCTCTGGTTATGTCAAAATAGCTATTGAAAATGGCCATAGAAATAGTGGATTTTCCCATGAAAAATGGTGATTTTCAATAGCTATGTTAAATTACCAGAGGGTAATCGTTACTAAACTTGCTATTTCGGAAGGCCATATTCATCATCATGGCCATACTTGGATGCGCTTTTGTCCCACTTTGGCCGTAAGCGGTTGATCCGAATAAAAGAGATATACAAGTGGGGAGATTCCATATGTAACTGGGGGTTTAACCCATTTTCTAAGAGGGGCCACCCCCAAGTAGGAAAACAATCGGAAAATGGGGGGTATCATCCAGAAAATTGGTGGATTTGATGAAACTTGTAGCGGATTTATGATAGCTAAGTTGGTGCAAAGAACTCCAAGTTTGCTATGCTTTGTGGCACATATAACTAGAGTATTCACGGGGTTTATAAACCAACTTAGTACAGGAAGGGGCCCCACATTGAAACTAAATTGACGCACAATACTTGCCTAACGTATGATTGTGGGTTTATAGGTGACAGAACTAGTTATACGTGGATGGGGTTTTAAACCAACTCACAGGAAGGGGGGCCCTTCCTGTAGGCCCCCAAACCATTATGTATTACTAAAACTTGCTATAGGTTTTACCTTCCAATGATATAGTAATAAGAGCATTTCTCATAGCACTCGTAACATTTGCTAGAGCTTGGTAGGGATTATTATTGTCAATGATGGTAACCTATTATTGGTAGAATAATATCCGTATGACAACCCTTCATGCGTGGTTATTCCATTCCGTGGAGTTAGTATCCCATGAAAGTAAGTGTAGTAATTTTGTGTAATTTTCAGCTATCATGGTACTTATAGCAAAAGTCATTAACACATATCTTAGTTGGATCTTATGTTTGTTCCATCGTTTTGGAGAAAATGATGTAAAAGACTTCCATCCATGGTGTAAAAAGTCATTTATCATTATATTATATTTTTAGTAGGATATCACATTTTCATTTTTGTTGGGGTGGGGCCCTATAGTGGTAAATGATGGCTTTTTTTGGGGGGGAAAGCCGTCTGACCCCTAGAGCTTGATAAACTTTATCAGCATTTTCCCTATGAAGATTGCAATTTCATGGGACTACATTTTCCCACAACGCCACGCATATCCTGGCATAGCAATGGGCCAGTCATGGGTCATTTTCTCTATTTGATGCATGATGCTTGTGTACAGGTCAATTCTTTTGTTCATGGTATGATCTTTTGAAGTTGAAACCAGTACAGAAATCCCGATTAAACCTTGGGATAAACCTTCGGGAAGGATTCATGGCTCTGCTTTTATGCATTTCTGTGTGCAGTTATGGCCCAACTACGAATATAAATGGAATTGTTTGGCTCTTACAACTAGGGTTATACATCATTATAAACCCATTTAAAACTGTTAGTTGGGCCATAGGCTGTAGTTCTCAACCCCCCTATTTCGCAAGGTCTGCGTGAATTTTGGGGGATGGTAGACCCAACTGCACAACCATTCCAGGGACACGCCCCTGCACCCAATACCCGCAATATTTATTGGTTTAGATTTACCAACAACTGCCAGTGATCTCCATGTTTGCATCTGACATTCCCACAGAAACAAACAACATATATCATTGTCTAAAAGTGGTTGAGAGGAAGTGGTTCGGAGCTCTTGCTCTCCATATTCCCTAGAAAACCATGAGGAAATGGGAGCCAGTTGCAGCTAAGACGTCTCAGAGTTTCCCAACCACATGGCCAGTTAAACAAGAAAAACAGGTAGAAAACCACATCTAATAAATGGCCAGAAATGGCTATTTCGATGCTGGTTTCCCAAGCAACAGGAAGATATGATCGATGTTTTCCATGGTTTTCCAGGCCGTGCCAATCCGCAGGTCCGTCAGGTCCTGAAGTTTCTGAGTTCAGTCCCTATCCGCAAGTGACAGAGGTTTTGGACCTCCAGGCGGATCGGAACTTGAGTCGGTGAACTTCGCCGTAAGCCACAGATCTCTGAGAGAAAGGACAAGAAGTATGCATATATGATGTGTATATATATATATGTATATGTATACATATATGTACGTATGTATATATATATATGTATATGTATACATATATGTACGTATGTATATATATATATGTATATGTATACATATATGTACGTATGTATATATATATATACATATTCATAATATATGTAAATATGTTCATAGTAAATGTATATATTCATAAGATATGTATAATTAATATTTATACATATATTATAATTAATATATATATATATATTATACATAGATGATTTTATATGTACGTATTAAATAGATACAGATATAGATATAGACGATACTTTCCGAGTTGCAACCCCAGAATGATTCAGCGTTCCTTCGGATGTTCTTGCAACAGCACGCCTGCATTGAGGTTGTCACCTATGCATGTATAGACTGTATGTTTTGAGTTACATTTCAATATGCATATATTAATATAACATAAAATAATATAAAAATCAAATAAAACATGATATGCGATTTGTAATTTATCATTATATGATAAACAATATTTCATTTTCAATAAATAATATCTAATATATAAAGTATTATATACAATATATAATAATTAATATGTTTTAATATAATATTTTATATGTAATACATAACATCTAATATATAACATATAATGTATATTGTATCATATATACGATAATAATATATAGTATTTATTTTATAATATTTAATGTTAACTATATATGTAATAATAACAATATAGTATATAATATTGAAGATTTAAAATAAAATATATAATATAAACTATTTCAGTTTTAATATAATACATTGTTTTAATATTATACATTACTTATAATATATAGTTTTTTAACATTATATAATACATATGTAATATAAAATACATTTTTTAATTATATAGTAGGCATTACATATAATATTTAACATATAACATAATGTAATGTAACATATTATATAATTTAATATTAAATTCTATTTTATATAATTTAATTTTTAATATAATATATTAGATATAATACTAAAAATACATAATATATCATATTTCATGTTTAATATGTTATTTAATGATATAACAATACATTTTGTTTATATACTACTATAATAATATGATTATATAACAATATAATAATATAATGCTATAATGATATAATAATTTCATTTAATAATATCATAATATCATAATATAATAATCTAACAATATATATTTATATATACATTTTTTCGTGTGGGGTAGTAGTCAGCATTTTGAGTCATTCACATGGACGGAGAACATTGCCTTGTCCCAGCTGTCCCATCCATATGTGGGGAATCACATGGCTTCCCAACTGTAACACGTGTTACAATGTCAACCCTGTATGAATAAAACCCAAACGGCCGGCTGAGCCTAATTGGAAAGGTAGCAAAAAAAAGTATCAAATCATGACTATTGGCGGAATACATGTCTCAACTCAATTGGTATTAGTTGACCATTTCTCATGATTTAGGTATTTAAGTATTTAAGTATCATATCAATCAAACCCTGGTTTATTAATCCGTGGTTGACAACATGCAACATGTCAACAGCGTCACTCCATGAGTTCCGAGCGCTCTGCTGTCATGCTACTTTCTGGTTGACCCATAGGCGGATTGCCATAGGCGGATTGCCATAGGTGGATTGCCATTGGGGAATATACAATACGTTGTGATACAGTGTATAAATATTTTATGCATATATATATATATTTATATTTATTTAAATACACTTTTATATGTGTATGCATATATATATATTATGTATATAAAGATATATATATATATGTATATATTTATTTAAATACATTTTTTTATATGTGTATGTTTATATATAATTGCATTATATTACAAATAATCCTACCACATATAGCAGATCCTATTTCAACATGTTACCGTCTATTGCATTTATATATATATACACTCTAGCACACCAATGTTCCTAATGGATGGGATGTATGCCCATCTAAAAAACAAATCAATGTGGTAAACCAAATAATAAACTATCCTCTGGTAAACTAACATAACTATGGAAAATCATGATGTTTTATGGGTAAATCAACTATTTTCATGGCCATTTACCATTTACAATAGCAAACTGTTAGTTTACCAGAGGGTAACCCCAATGGAGGTTAATTAAAAATTGGGTATATAAACCCTGAAGGAATTGTAAAATGAACCCCAGCCATGAATGGTCATTGCGATGGTTTATGGCGGTTTCCCGCAATGTACTATACATACCGCCAGTGTTCCTCTTGGCGTATGTTTCCATTAAAAGAACATGTGTATAATTGTGTATATATATATACATATATATATACATATATATATACATAACCATAGAGTTATCTTTGGCAACTTCTTGTTTGGGTGCCCCACTTATGGGAAAATCCCGGTTTTTCATCCACCCCCATGTCTTGGCCATGGCCCCAGGGAGTGGAGGCGCTGGAGACGTTGGAGACGGAAGACTTCGACCTCGCCTTTGATCTTCAGAGCAAAGAGTTCAAGCGACGCCCAGCAGCGGATCTGATTGATCTGATTGATCTGATGGGAATTTTCTAGATTTCATGGGGGTTTCATGAGGATTTCATGATTTCCTGGTGATTTAAGGGGAATGAATGGTGATTAAATGGGAATATGATAGGAATGTCATCATTTAATGGTGAGTTCATCGGATTTCGTGGGATTTCATGGTGATTTAAGGGAGACATCAGTGAGATATCATTGAAATGTCATGGGAACATCATGGGAAGTAACGGTTTAATGGGGATTTTACAGGATTTAATGGACATCATGGAAGCTTTTGGCAGGACGGATGGAAATGTTTTATTGGATATGAGGGATATTAATGGTATCTATTGGGCTAGGATAAGAATACCATGGGAAATTCATGGGATGTAGCGGGATGCATTGGGAATATCATGGGTACCTGCACCGCCAAGACCTTTCAAGATTTTCCATGGTTTAAAACCTCGGGTTTCTGTTGAAAACATTCGATTTTGGTTTGAACCCCGCAATTCAAAGCAAAGGGTGAACATCAAGATGATGGGAACAACTATATATAATCTGCACGGATGGCCTCTTGCAGAACGAAATTGCGCGGAGGAAGGATTCTTGTGCAGAAAAAAAGGTGCCAACTTAACCCCATACTGAAACCGTACTGAACCCATACTTTACGCGTACTAACCCATAATTTTTGGCATAAACCTTGAACCCATACTGAGCCCGGACTAAACCCATATTTGCCCGTATCAACTCATTGTTTTTGTTGATGGTTTTAGTCGGCATGGCAGCCAATGTTTGCATGGTCCGTGAGGGAGCATCGTGAACCAGAGATGACAACGAAATCCACCACACTTTGATTTTTCATGGGCTGAAACCAAAAGAGCAACAACTCGTTTTTTTCAAAAGCATCCAGTTTCCAGCGAAGCCTTTATTTTCAAAGTTTTCTTTCTGGTCAAGGCAGGGGTATATAATCAGAATATATTTGGAATATCCTGAGATAACAGGAATTCACGGGCTAACAAAGCCGGGCTACCCGAACAATCGATGGGTACGGGTCAAGTCGGAGACCATCCTCAAGGATTGGGGTTTTAAGTGTTCCGACTGTGCTTCGAAATCCAATATTTTTCTAGAAACATCCCAACTAAATTACCCTCTGGTAATTTAACATAGCTGTTGAAAATTGCCATAGAAATAGTTGATTTACTTATACGACATGGTGATTTTCTATGTTAGATTACCAGAGGGTAACCCCGAAACTATACATGAAATGTAAACTTTTCCAGATGGACACCTTGAACTGAAACAAAAAATCAGGGCCATGGATGGGTCAAGATATGTTCAGTCGTAGCAAGACTTTTGAAGGCGTAAACTTTATGGAGATGTCATGGTGATGTCATGGGAATATCATGGGATTGGACGGGTATGGTTCGAATCTAAAGGGTTTTGTTATAGTTGTTTGAAGGTACCGTACTTGTTCCATCGAATGGTGAAAGTTATATCGCATATCTTACGATTCAATGGCAAAGTTTGGTCCAACCTCCCATCCATCAAACCTGGATCCGCTGGGAACTCCACGAAAAGACTGGGGAATCGAACTACGGAATATGGTTGTTTTTTTGGTGTGCTTCTAGATGAGCAAGTGGTTGTTTAGTTACATAATTCCCCCAAATGTGGTGCCGTAAAAGGGCGCAAAATAACTAGCCCCAAATGGCAGGTTTAAGTGGCAGCCAGGGTGAACCCCAGAAAAAATCATACAAAAAATCATAGTAACATTAGTAACATATCAATATTCCATGGTATATCAAGATTCCATATAGTACATAATCTGTATGATGCTTCGATTCCCAGCTGATTCAATTGAGGACATTTGAGTGACAAGTCGAAGTCGCGTCGACCTGGAGCTGTGTTCAGGAGGTGAAGGGGGAGGTCACCATAGATGTTGGGGCCTGTTGGGGAATTCAAAAGTCTAAGTGGGGCCTCCGCCTCGGAAATCGCTAAGTTGGTGCAAATAACTCCAAGAATTTCTGGTTTATGAATGTTTCTGATCCGCAGATATATCGTATTCATGGGGTTTAGAAACCGTTTTATAACTGGGGGGCCGCACATTGCATGAATTTATCCAAGAAAAGAATCCACGATGATATAAAATGATTTCACACCAGTTCTTTCGCAGGTCTCTATTTGAAACCACTTAGATATTCAAAAATGACCATTTTGCTGGACTCGAGGATTTGTTTGGAACTTCTCCACCCTTGTCATGGCCGACAAGTAGACTCAATATATTGGCACCAACCGGATTCAACCGGATTAATCGATCTCATAGATGTGTATTACCCGATGTTTTTGCAGATGGGCTTTGTTCTTTGCAATATAAAGGCGGGTATATCGAATTCTACATGTCTACATCTCATTTTTATGCCCTCTGATCCACTTGCCATGGCCTATGGTACGGATTGTTGTCGAATGATATGTGATAACTTGAAATGTTTAAGAAAACATGACGATGAACGAAAGGCAACAAGTGGCAAAATGAGCATCACTTAAAATACATCTAGGTATACCCCTTTTTTTACTTAAATCTGGTTGGTGGTTTGGAACATGGCTTTTATTTTTCCATATATTGGGAAGAATCATCCCAACTGACTAATATTTTTCAGAGGGGTTGAAACCACCAACCAGCAAATGGTAAAAGTGTAGTAAGACATATAGGTAAAAAACATACCCTCTGGTTTTTTAACATAGCTATGGGAACAATTGCCCATAGAAATAGATGGTTTACCTGGGTTTACCGTTCTTAAACATAGTAATTTTCCATGGCGAACTGTTAAATAACCAGATGGTACCCTCTGGTAAACTAACATAGCTATTGAAAATGGCCATTTATAATGGATTTTCCCATTAAACATGTTTTTAATGGGGATTTTCCATAGCTATGTTAGTCATAACCAGATGGTACATTGAATGATACAAAAAGTGGTCGAGTCGGTCGTCTCGTCCCAGATCGCTCGCGACAGGATCTTCGCATGACATCGCAGTCCAGGTACGGAGTGGAATAGATCGATCGGTGCATGGAGACATGTGACACATGGGTTTCTCCGATTTGTTGTGGGAAAAAACAGCTATAAACCATCTATAAACCAATGTTAACTGGTTTTTTGATGGTTTTTGGTCTTGTTGTCAAACCAGTTAGAATTGCCATTTTCTGGGTATGGTTCAATGGTGTACTGGTATACACTGGTATACCTCATTTTCCCACATGTTTGACGGAGTTGACGTCATTTTTGATCAACCTCCCCATGTCGAGCAGCTGCGCGCCACTTGACACTGCGCGGTACAGTTCTGAGTCGTCGTCGTCGCAGAATGCGCCGGCGCGTGAAGTGCCTTGACATCAGATGGCAGTTGTAGGAGGAGAATCCAAAGCATGACATCCATTAATCATCCAGTTGGAGCTGGGTCAAGACCTATTATTACATATTAATTATATATTAGCATGTGAATGGGGGAATAACCATGCAACAAAACCAGCTAGTTTAGGGTACCAACTGGGTACCATGGTTTTGACCACCATTTGGCAATGCTTCATGATAGTATCGTAAGTCATTTTACCCATGGAATGATGGGTCAATCCTGCCCAGTGAACACCAAACTCGCTAGCAAGTGGACTTTCAATCCCCTTGTTGGATGGTATTGCATGGTATTGCATGGTATTGCATGGTATTGCAGCATGGTAATAATAATAATATGTAATAATGGATATGGATCCAATATCAATCAACATATTTTTTTTGTAAGTAGAGGTTTTGCATTTGTTTGGACCGTCGGACATAGAACAGTAGAAAGTGGCATAGGGAAGGTTGGAAAGTGGTTACCAACGGTGGCCCTTTACCATCTGGTAAACATACAGAAAGCTATGGAAAAACACCATTTCTAGTAGGTAAATCATCGAACTAAATGGTCCATTTTCCATAGCTATGTTAGTTTACCAGAGGGTACCAGTTGTACATGGATATAAATGGGGTTATAAACCACATCAATGTGATGATAACTGACTTATATGGAGGTTTCCATAGTCATGGTACCTCAATAGCTGGATGGTTTATTTCATCCGAAGATAACATGGATTATTTTGCGGTGCCCCTCAAGAAACATCAATTTCTTAACCGACTGTTTTGAGTTGATGAAGCGAAGTTTGGACACACCCACTCATCCCTCCAGTTTTTGGCATATCATATGAGTGAACAGGGCTTTGTTATGGCCAAAACTGGATTTGCCCACCTTGGCCATTGTTTTTTTTCGATTACAGAGTACAGAGTATAGGATTTCCTCCGACTCGTATCCATTGTACAGGCATGTCAAGACTTGCTAGTCACCATTTGAGCGACCGCAGAAACCTTGATGATGGTGCTGCTGGCAGAAATTTATGCCGTAGGTCATTTGCTATCTATCTATCTATCTATCTATCTATCTATCTATCTATCTATCTATCTATCTAATATGTATATATATACATATATATCTATCTATCTATCTATCTATCTATCTTTCTATCTATATATCTATCTATCTATCTATCTATCTATCTAATATATATATATATCCTTATGTTCATATATTGTCATTTACAGTCTGTATACGTAAAAAGCATAAAAACAGAAAACGATCACGAAAGTCCACAGTGAGCAGAATCAGCACCAGCAGGTCTCTGCTCCTGCTTCTTTGTGGTTTGGGTCAGTTGCAAAAGTCGAAGCCGAAACCAAAAGCCAAAATCGTTTTGGGCGTCAAAGTTAGTCCGCCAAGAAAAGCCAAGGGCGCCAGGGCCTCTTCTTTCCAGCTTTTGCTAGCCACTAGCTTTCCACAGACCATTGCTGAAGGTAATCACGCCAAGCAGTTGTTTTTTACTGCACTTGATGGGTAGCATTGGGATTTTTGAGTACAAGTTGGCAATCCAGTGTACTCAACTGTCCGAAGGTTTTTGGTAGTAGAACTCAGCTGACACATGGGAACCACCAGTCAGTTTGGCGGTGCTTGGCCCCCAGGCGTGATGTGGTGCACCGATTCGTGCCCTGTGCCCCTGGATACTTTCTTCATTTCCAAAATGATTCTTTCCCCTCACATTGTTGAGATATTGAGATGGTACTGAATTGTTGAAAACAGTTGTCTGTTTTTTTTTGCAGGAGAAGAAACAGCATATGATAAGAAAGAGTTAAGTTGCGATGCTTGCAGACCCAGAACTAGTTGAAACTGATTACAGGAGGCCTCTAATTAGGGACCGTTGCATGAGGCTGTCCCACTAGTGCAGCAGGTCAAAACCGCCACATGTAGCCATGGCCCTTTATTTGCTGCTTCCGGCTCAAGTTGAACACTCCAACCCTGGATATCCATGTGGGATTAAATGCACAGGCTCCACGAATCCAATTAGCATTCAGAAGGTCGCCACAAAAAATATGTTCGATCACTGTTTGATTATTAAGGTGCCAACTTTTCCTTTCTGACACTTCGCAAAACCAGTTTCACATTTAGGATTAAGTGGCAAATCGGTAAAAAAACATGTTTGATGATTGCCATTTTGGGGAAGCCGGCGAGTAGTGACGTTGCAACCGTTGGGAGTGCTCTGAACTGGGCTAGGGGGCTAGGGGGCTGGGGCCCCAAGCACCAACTGCTGCACTCCATTGCGTCTCAGTTGGCGGTTTCAACATGTTTCAATTCCTTTTCATGTTCCATCCCTAAATACCAAACAAATCTAAATTAAAGTTTAGGGCATCAACATAACTAAACAATACGAAACATAACTAAACAATATATAGGGTGAAGGATCATCTTTGATGACCCCCAAAAGAAACACCGAAAAGCCACCAGCTTAGCCAGCTTAGCCATGGATCATGAGGTGGGGCCATAGAGGGCGGTTTTTGCCCCCCTTCACTTACCAGAAATGGGTGGTAGCAACGCCATCTGCAATGAAAATAGTGGCTTATATTGGAATTTAATGGAATTTAAAATGGCTTTATTGATGTTTATGTCACCTTTATTTGATTCATTGGATGCACCATATTGTCGGGAAGCATATTTCACACTAGTGGATATTCCTCAATTTATTTGGCCGAAATAGATTGCTGATGGTATTCTTGCAGGACTCTACTGCCCACGTAATTATGTTTGCCATGGTCTTGCGTTGCTTTTCCGGATGACCATCAAGTGAATCAAGTGAATCAAGCTGCGGCTTTCATAACCCATAGGATCCATGTATGCTATATATGGTAACATTTACCATCAATATACCCCCAATGTTACCATATATACCATACATGGATCCTATGGGTAAGGATTCCATGTTTTGAGATAAACGACCCTCATGAGTCCCATGTTTGGACCATGGCAGCTTTTGGGAGTCTGCACTGTGGCACTTCAGATTTCCCCACAGGATCCCCTGCAGGGCCCTAAAAAAGAATTGTAAGTGCGATGAAATAATTCCTGTAACTAGTTGGTTATATTATACATATATATTATATTAATATGACTATACTATAAACGAGTAATGGTTATATATATATATATCATATGTACAACTGGCAAAAAAGGGCTATATTTGTGATGCATTGCCTGCCAGGTATAAACTAGTTGTAACAGTTGTAACATAACATGGTATAATGCATAAATATAGTGTCCTCCAACAGTATTTGCTATGTAACATGTGATGCCTGTTGGAGGATACCATGTTGTATAAACTTGTTGCGGCATTTCGGGCAACTAGTGATGACTTGGATGACTTGGCCTGCCAGGAGGAGGACTTTGGGTTTGGTGCTCAGCGGGGCAGCTGCAGGGTGTTCTCGGTTCTTAGCGAAGTTTGGTAAGCAAAACCTACGGGGTGCGAAAATTGTTGCCTTTATGGTAATAATATGTGATAATTTATTTGTAGGATCTTGTAGGTGGGTGAATGAACCAACTTATAACTACAGGGCACTGTTATAGATATACCCTTTGGTAATTCAACATAGCCATGGAAAATAGCCATCGATATAGAAGGTCAATCATCTAGAATTGCGTACTCTTCCTATGTTTTTCATCACCAGAGGCTATTTGGCTATGGATCCTTCAACTGGATACCCCAATCCAAATGGACGGCGAATTCGGTCCCCCGAGTCTTGACCCAGACCCAGCCTTTCGTGACTTAATGTACCCTCTGGTTATGACTAACAAAGCCATGGAAAATGGTTGATTTTCCCATTAAAACCTCCATGATTTTAGGGATTTTCCATGACTATGTTAAATAACCAGATGATAGCCATTGAAAATTACCAACTATGTAAGGCTATGTTCCATGGCTCCCGTATGTTGCTGACCTATTCATAAAACAGATGAACGTGGTAAAGCAACTTGTGGATGACTAGATGTGAAAAATGTTCTGCACGGCTAAATGTTGATGAATATTGATCAACATGGAGGAATAGAGTAGATAGTATATCCATAGTATATCCATAGTATAGTATATATCTATAGTATATCCATTCAATTCAAATCCTGCCTTTCCACCAACGTCCTGGATTGTCGTGGCTAAGCCTCTGGATCCCTCCGACATTTTTTAACTGAGCTATGGATTTTGAATGATTTTGACTCAATTTTGACAAGTAAATTATGGAACTAAAGGGTATTTGGAGTTTTTGTTTTTCCCATAATTTAGTTCAATGATTAACTTATATAGCCATATGAACAACATTAGCTAACAACCTATGGTTATTTATTTTTTCCATGAGTGGAACCTGGGCTAAGAAACGCCTGCTGTTAAGCGGCAAGCCCTTTTTTCGCCGAAGCTTCAGGCCCCCTTCACGCCGAACAAGGCCATTGCGGCGCCATGGTGAACCATCAAGGAACCTGGGGTTGTTTAAGGCCATGGTTATTAACGATGGTTGTTATATCTGGGTAAATTATAACGACCTCACTGCGACCGAGCCCTGGTAGTCATGGTTAATTTGAGGGAAATCATCCCCAAATGGCCCAACAATTCAGGTTAGTGAAATATTATAATTTACCCAGATTATATGGTTAAATAATGATAAATAACCATGGTAGTTTAATAATTACCATATGATATTGATGGTTTAATGATAAATAACCATGGTAGTTTTTCAGGGTTTTATTGATGGTTATTATGTTTTACTGCCAAGGTTTTTATTTTGAACTTTATTATCAAACAACCCTTCATCAACAAATTTCTTATTTTCCCAAGGGGAAATCCATCATTTGAAGAATCTACAGGAAATATGTTGTTTTTTTGTTGGGAGGTCCTTAAGCAAATCCAAGACAATGAATTGAAAATCAACACTTTGCATTGACACGTTAATCATGTTGGACTGGAATTAGTTGACCAAAGGTTTCGCTGGGCTTGTCCGAAAATCAGACGCCCCCAAATCCGACGACTTATCATCTCACCTGTTTGCAGTGGAGGCGGCCGCATGCCAATGAATTTCACGACTCTGGCTGGAAACTCAGGGTGCGAGCCAGGTTCCCACCAGCAAGAAATGTGGCGAATTAGGTTAGAAGCCTGTATCGACAAGGAGACGTTTCATGATGCCATATAGTCATATTCATCTCAATTATACAGAGATTACACATATATATCTATATATACTATGGATGTATATATATACTATGGATATGTATATATATATATATATATTATAATGTCAAGGTAGGATTAATCAACCCCCCCGATTAATCAACCACCACTGCACATGTTTTTTTGTAATTTAAAAACAGGTGGTCCTCCGGGATTAATAAACCGTTTGGCCTGGAATGATTAATTAACCCCCTGTGCTGAAATCCATTTTTTTTATCCAAAATTCACCCTGGACAGGACACCAAACCCTGCATGATGGATTCCTCACTCTTCCCTCACAGGAATCTAAAGAAATAAATTAAAGGACCGGATCACCCCACATGTCACTCATGAGCCCATGTCCCCCAGAGTGAGCCAAACTGGCTGCAGACGATCATCACATGCACACATGCACACAGGCCTGTACCTAATTAATCAACCAGCAGTGCTGAAATGTGAGATTTTAGCAGTCAAATGCCGTCACTGCCATCCCATTACACAATATACAACTATACAAACTATATATATTGAATAGATCATATAACATCAGAATTTAGTCACCACCCAGGACTCATGTCGGACAAATCCTCCTTCCGAGGCAATGGATGATCGGACCGGATGGCTGATGACCGTTAAAGCATGTTAAAACACGGATGAAACCATGGATTTCTATGGTGATTTCTATGGATTCTATGATGCAATTTCGGTGACTTGCTGACTTATTAACTGGTATTTCGGGTCATATCTAGACTCTAGGCATTATCCGATTGTCTGACAAATTGAAATGGGACTAGAGGGACTAAACAGATACATACAAATACAAAGGTCTGCATAAAAGTAATGTTGGATCTTGATTTGCCGGTATCCCTCCCAACAAACCCTATCTACAGTGGAGGTTTCATCGAACAAAAACCTTGATGGCCAAGAAACAACGCAGTATACAATGTATGTAAAAGATTGTAAAAGTATACATGTAATATATCATATGTGTATATGTATATGTATATATATACATATATATATATACATACACATATATATATATATATATATATTTATACTTGCGCATACAGTTTTGATACATATAGATACAGTACATGAATATATATATATATATGTATTACACATTATACATAATTGATCTATAAGTATACATGTCTATATGTATCACCCATGTCGAGTTGCTGATGTTTTCCGTGGATAGGCGCATCGACTGCTGCCTCACACCCTGAGATGTTTGGAGCTCAGCGCTGTCTGAAAACTGGGCTTAGCAAATCGGCCGGTGTGTCTGAAAATGAAGCATATCCTCCAAATGGCAATTTAATATGGAAATTTACAATACACCATGGGATTTTGGATGATTTTGGTATAGCCTAGTTTTAGACAAAGCCATAGACCTTGAACATAGTGCTTTACTCATGGTAACTAATGGTTTTCATGAGAAGGTACAGTATATAAACAACAATGATGGATAAGGAATGGAAACTTGATGTAGCCAGTTTTTGTTGTGGCCCAGTTTTTGTTGTGGCCCCTATTGCAAATCCATTTTGTTGGGCCCCCTATTTCAACCAAATTTGGTCCAATCTTTTGTGGCAACCCATTTCATAACTCATCAACCATGTTTGTTTAATCAACTATATCCAACATGTATTCTTGATGGTTATCACACACACACACACCAAACTGATGAAAAACGCGAGGTTGGTAAAAGTATCTGTTGCAGATGATGTCCCCAAGCCAGTTGGCTGATGTGAACAATGGTTGGACATTTACCCAGCCCTGTATTTGGCAGTGTCTATCTTCATTTGGGGGATGGTATCATAGCTTTGCAAAATGGCCCATTTGTATGTAGATGATTCAACATGTTAAATTACCAGAGATTTGTACAGGCAAAGATTATATGGAGGTTTCCCACAATGATGCTACCTCTATTTATAAATTTCAATAGGATGTTCCATTGTAATCCATCCATTTTGGGGGACCCGCATTTATAGAACCCCCTATGGTATACACTGTAGTCACAAATCACAAGTTGTTGCCTTTGTTATAAGTTGTTTTATTAACCTAGATGTATATATATATATATACATATAATACATATGTCCCAGAAGCACAATCATTAGTCAAGTAATGAATCAGATTACCTAACCAACTGGAGCATCACCTTGTATAATATAGTAGTAATCAACAATTCAATAGTAATGATATGACAATAGTTTTACAGTATAACTATATTAACCATATAATATAGTCGTAATCACCTGCCAAAAGTTCATAATGCTGAGGTTGATGGTATATCATAGTAATCAATAATCCACACCAGTGCTGACCTAGGCTTTCGGTGTGTGCTGTCCCCCATCAGGGATCTGTATTCAAGGTGATGCCCTCCAGTTATAACTTGGTTTATAAAGCCCATAAAACTCTAGGAACCTCCCCCATAGTTATGGAGCTATAAACTAACTTAATCATAAATCAGCTATAAGTCCCATTAAATCATCATTTTCATCATTTCTTTTTATGAAACCACCATTTCATATGGGGCACTACCCTGTTTCATTGATACTTCAATGCCTTCCGATGTGAAGCGAGATGCACAAAACTGTATCAAGACTACACCCTTGCAATACCCCCTACATCCTCCCTAAAGAGGCACAACAAAAGGCCAGGGATGTCTCACTAAATCGAGCGACTCAACGATGAATGCGTTTTATTGTGTTTTCAAAGTTTTTTGGGATTACGCTCTTGTAAGTCTTTACATGGATGTGAAAAACCCGCCATTGATGGATAAATTTCCTAGTGAAACAATTGGTGTTCGACATATTTTTCTATGTTTATTACGGATAAATAATCACTATATAATAATCCATGACTTATCTTTCTGAATATCCCATATCTATAGATGGATTTTCCATTTATATACTTCACCATTACTAACCACTATGATGAATATCCAATATTTATAGATGGATTTGTTTCATTTTTCATTCAGCATTTACTAACCATTACTATAACCATTATGAAAGCCCTTTTACAGTAATTGTAACCAAGAATTGGATCTATATATAACCATTACTCATTACTACAGTAACAATTACTATGAAATGAATTCCCATGATACAACCATTACTATTCATTACTATTAAATACTAACCATTACTATCCATTGCTGATGTTGGATAACCATTACTAACCATTAATGTCAACCCTGGATTCATAAACCCCTAGCCCGGCTGAGCCGAAGTGCGAGGGTGCCAAAAAAAAGTATCAAATCATGACTATTGGGGGAATACCCCCTAATTGTATCTAATTGTCATAAATCATGGTACTTTCTGGTTGGCCCTTTGGATGAAATGACGATTGGAGTGCCCCCCTTGTCATTACTGGTTGGTGGTTTCCATTCAGTTGGGAATTTCGGTAGGTCAACCACCAACCAGTAATAATTTCCGCATACACCATATCGATTGATTTGTTTCACCATATTATCCAATGGAAATATCCCATACATTATCCCATAGATAAATAATATGAGGTTATCACATTAACCATCATTACCAATAGGATCCATGTATGCTATATATGGTAAATATATGGTGCTCCATGAATCCCATCAATATACCCCGGTCATGTTAGCATATATACCGGCACCATGGATCCGTCATGGGTTATATAATCACTATTAACCACCAAGCAGATTAGGCTTCGACAAAGATCCAGCGGATCCTGCGGATCCAGCGGGTCCAGGTCGTCAGGCCTCAACTTATCCTTTGGCTTCACGCGAAGGGGCCCAGCAAAAAAAGGGCCCTGGCTGATTCCATAGGGGTCCCACAACGGGGCAACCGGCAAAAACATGTGAAAAAAACGAGTTCTTAAAAAGAAATGGTTTATACATAAACGATAACATGGTATTATATCTATAGTTGTTTAATGATAATTAATCAAAAATTAAAATTGTATGGCTAATCGCCCGATTTACTTATCATCCGCATAACTAGTGAACCGGGTTTAAAACCTAACATTATCTACAATATTCATTAAATATACCAAATGTTAAATATATACCATGGGTTACAACCCAATGACTAAACGTAGTTGTTTCGCATCATGTGAATAAGTATCTAATTTGTACATGAATGTTGTGTAGATGATCAATGTCGAGCGAGCTGGCGAGATTGCGTAAGAATGGGGGATTTCATTGAGGCAAAATTGATTTAAGTGATGACTAGCTGTATGAACGGCATGGAATTTTATTCAGAGGTTCAAAGAAACTTCATTACCCTCTGGTAATAGCTGACATGGCTATTGAACATGTACCATTTAGTTGATTTACCTATTCAAAATGGTGATTTCCATAGTTATGTAAACGTTTACTAGGCCGGGCAATCAACGATATAGGGTGAACACGGGTTAACCACGACTTGCACCACGACTTGCACCACTGTGAGTTTTTTCGGCCTGTTTCACCAAGGCCCATGCAGTTCGAAAAACTGGATCTGCGAGGCCGAATGGTGGATCTTTGGATATCAAGCTATGATTTCTACAATGCGAGGACCCCAAGATAGCTAAGTTGGTTTATAACTCCAATAACTATGGTTTATGGTACTTTCTACCACAGTTTTCCTATGATTTCTACCAGAGTTTTTGTGATGTTTTGTGATGAACATCCAAAAGTCTCAGTTTGCTATTGAAAATCATCATGTTGAATAGGTAAATCAACTACCTGGAAAGCCTGGTGCCCGAAGTTTTGGTCACTTTCCAAAGTGCCCGAAATTTTGGTCACTACGGTTTTGGGTTTTTTTAACACCTGTTTGCGTTATTCAGTTTTGGCTTAGATACTGCAATGGATGAATCAACACATATCAAAACAACAGAATTCCATCATACTCCATGAGAAAATCACCGCTCCCACCACAAAACAATCGTATGAGTTGAGATTTCATATTCGACCCAGCCAAATGCCCTGACACCACCAGCTTTTCCATCTCCGTTGGGCTTTGCGATGCTGTTCGTGCTCAGCAGCTTGGCAAGGACACCGGCACCAGGGAACCAGGGCATTGGAATCATATCAATGTAGCCAAAGCTATTTGATAGCGGCTCAAAGTTCGCACATGGATTGTACGGATTGATACAGAACGGCTGTAAGTACATATGCGACCTACATAGTCTTCATCTTGCTGCGTGCTATACACTAAAGGGTTGGGGCTGGGCAAGTTCTGGCACTCCTGAACTTGCAGTTCGAAAACCAGCTCCCCAAACATATGCTGTTTGGGTTGCAGTTTGAATCTGGTCAAATCTGCCCAGTAGCAGTGGTCCGCACAAACCCTGAAAGCAGTGGTGAACTTGGTGCCAGAAACTATAAGAGTTCGTCTTTCTGAACGTGTAAGCCAGAAAGCGGCATGGTACAAAGTTGTCATGAACCTATTGGCTTCTCTTGTGGCTTTCAAACACGCCTGGAAAAAATTGTTGGTCTCTTCGTCCACACTGGCATCCAATAGTTTCTCAGGAAGAATCATCTCAAGAAATTTCAAGAGCGAAACTGTGTCAGCACCTTTGAACCAATTCCTGGGCAGTCCGCTGAATCACACAAAAAAAACATAAAATCGAAAACACATTTATAGCATGTCAAGAAAAATGTTTGAATTCTTGAGCAACCAAGAATCCCAATCGGGTACTCACTGGATTTTGTAAAACCAAGCAATTGTCGCGATAGGTGCATCATGTGCAGTTGCAATGAGTTCCGTGCGCAAAATTGTTTCAGCTCAGCAAATACGGTTGACAAATGCTCCTCAAAAGAGTTGCACCCGAAGATTCCGTAGTCATAGCAACATACCTGGGATGACTGGGCATCATGAGTTTTTATACTTTTTTGATTGCTTTTCCTAGTAAAAACGCGGTAATAAGATGATTAGCTGAGGCGCAATAATATTCGCTGCCAAATCTGCCATGACCCCTTTGTGACATGTATGGAAGACATCGATCCGAAAGAACTTCGCTTTGGACTGAGGGTCCATTGGAATATTCAAAGTCAAGTCAGATTCTTTGGTCCATGGAACTGGAACATCCTTGTGCATTGCCGCCATGTTCTCGTAAGTGGTATCATGCCAATCAGACCCATCAACCATACCTCCTCGGCACAGATGACAGATGCCTGCGCCTTTTTCTTTGCTTTTCGGGTTTCTTCCATGATGCCTGGATAACCGACCCAGCTTTGATAGGGCAGGCCAATCACCCTTAAGGGCCAGGGCAATGACATAGATGTGTTGCACCTTGCCATCAATCCTGACCCTGCACCCATGGTAAAACAAATCCCGGAGTTGCAGACTCAAGTGGCGCACCAATGCCAAAAGAGGTTTGTTCTTGTGTTTCTTTCCAGAGTACATGCGTCCAAGCATAACTGAGAATAAAAATCTTGTTTGCAAACTGTTGCCCACGAAGTTGAGCCCATGCGTCATAGAGTCAGCTTTGCGCTTTCGACTGCCTCTACCCAGAAGGGGTTGGGTTTGAAGCACCATTAAGGCTTTTTTTTAAACAGAAGTCCCTTCATCGGCATGAATAGCTACTGGAATACATCTTCCCAGGTGGTCATGGTGAACGTGAAAGATAGGATGGCCAGGTTCAAGTTGCCGCCAATAATTCCAGAACTCTTCATATTGTTGAGCCCGGTTGCCCATCAATAGAGTGTCCATTTTGTTGTCGGCATCCAATGTCTTGATGAAGTCGGAAACCGCTAAGATTGGGTGTGTTTCGGACAGGCCCACATCAACAAAACTCACTGGGATGTTGGTGCATAGCCCAAATTTGGGAAGGTGGCTGGACAAACGGTTCTCATGGTCTGTTCTGGCCAGCCTGGATGCTAATGCACAAAAGTTTCCACTTGGGACTATGGAATCGGGTTTCAGCAAGGGTTCGAACTCCTCCCAAAATGCCTGCACCAAATGGCAGGCTTCTTTTTCGGTAACCTCAGATGATGAGTCTAAAAACAATTCATAAGAACAATCTGTTTTAACATCGTAACATCAGATGTTGGTGGGGGTTGGACTTACAGCACCCCAAAAAAAGACAAAAAAAAATATAGAGGCATAAAATAGAGATATATCAGGACAAAGTATAACAAACCTTACACCAAAGGTCCCCCTTGGCGATCGCCCGTGCCACAGCTTTGCCTGCAGGACCCACGGGGCCGTGCGAAGATGCAACTGCTTGAGGAGTGGAACCTGCGCATGGGTAGCTAACGAACTGAGGGTATAGTGGGCAAAAATATTTTGGAGATCTTTGGGGTAACGTCAGCACAAAGGGCAATATTTTCCCCAAGTTTGAAGCTCTTCTGCAAGTTTCTTGAACTACAGCTCATGCTGCGAAGACTCAGCAAAGTCAAAAGAATATTTGTCCATAGGACACGGACAGGGCCCCCTGCAATTCAAATGTTCCAATGCGTATGGGAAAAGTTTTCAGATAAAATCTGGCATGCTTCACGCTGCTGGGGCTACCCTGCCAACCCGACAAAAGCGCGTGCAATCACACGCCAGCGACCCAAAGTACATATAGATTGGCGCCAAATCAGATTGGCTCCTTGAAGCCTCAGCCAAAGACATGATCTATTTCAAGATTCAATCTTAGCATGAAACATCTTGGGACCTGGCTTTGATCTTGCCAAGCTCAGGATCGAATATTCTCCATTGTCCTCACCAATAATTCCATGCAATCATTGATGCAGAGACAAATGTTGGCTGCCTCAAACTTTTTTTTTGTCTAGATATGGCAAACTTAGAGATACCTGGCCTCAAATCAGTTGGCTGCCTTCTTCTTCTTAATCTTAGGTTTCTTTGCCGGCTCGGATGGTTCTGCCACGGCAGCCTTACGTTTCTTGGCAGGAGCTTTGGCCCTGGGCCTTTTGCCGCTGCCGCTGGGCGCATTGGCACCAGGCTCATCCCCTTTCGGGGGCTTGGTGGGCTTCAAGATCGTCCTGAGAGATACCAACATGATCATGCACTTTTTGGGGGGTCAGACTATATTTTTTTTCCAATGTAATGTGTGGACTGAGCTTTCATTAATATACCAAGGGCTGGACTTCTTCAGCTTTGTATCTTCCATCAAAGCGCGGGATGTCCTGCAAGTAGGGAAGATGTAAATAAGAAACCACCTCCATGGACAAGCTGAATGTCTGGGGCATGCACTCCACTTCGATGCTTCGCAGCAGGGTCTGCAATTGGCTCACCTTCCTAAGTCCGTGGTAGATAAGATCAAAGACTGGGGCTGAACAGAAACTACCAATGAATGATTCGGTTGAATATGACAAGGTTCGCTTTCTCAAATGGTTCTTCCCCATCAGATGCCTTCATGTGCCCATCGAAATAAGACTTGAGATCGGCAAGCTCATCATGTCGCTTTTCAAGCTTGGAACGGTAGGCATCCACCTTCGGGAGGCACCTTAGTTCATCAACCAAAAAGATGGGTTCATCAACCAAAAAGATGGGATAGAATAATTGTTCTTCGGTTATAATATATATAATATACTGTAAAGTCTGTGGGTCTTGGTGGGAAATTGGATATATATATATAAAGTCAATCTCATGGGCGTCACTTTACATTCAAGGGACTGCTGGCTTTCAGAAGTGTTCAGGGCTGTCAGCTTCTCACGGAGGGTATCCAATCGGCTCTGAACTCGAAGCAAATTGTCAACAACGGTTTTGATGTTCTCAACTGCCTCAAGGTGGCTCCAAGAATCTAAGTGGGACTAGTAAAGAGGATCAGGCTTAAATACTCTATACACCAAACATCACATCGTGTCTTTGAAGAGTGCCTCAAAGACTGGCTCATTCTCAAGGTCATCCGGTTTGGGAACTTTCGAACGGACACTGGGAGCTTCATTTCCAGAAGTAGACTCGGCCTCAGACTCGTCACCTTGGTCCTCGATGCCATCTGGCGCAGCAGGGAGCCCAAGGTCAAAGCTGCTGGCAATCCCTTCAGTTGACGTTCGGTCAACCAAAGACTCTTCGTGTTCATTCTCGAATGTGCCCGTGGTGGCTGTGTCAACCCAGTACTCTTTGAGGTCCCGCTCATACTTGTCACGCCTATACTTCAGGGACATGTTCCAGGGAGGTTGCATGCAATTTTGTGACATCAATCGCTATCAAATATACAAATATTGAGCGCCAAAACCCAGTGCCTCACATGCGTTTTCACCCTTGACTTCACAGTGCAGTACCTGACCGCATCCTTGATTCGCTTCCTGAGTGCACAGGCTGACAGATAGGAAAGGGAGGGAGAAGGGGATCAACAGGACACAAAGCTGCAGCATGGGAGAAAACAGAACATGTTGAACAGTTGAACATAATATAATTCCAACAAGTTTCGCATTCCATCCCAAAACTTTGCGCATGTTTTCCTTTGTGTAAAAACCTTTCTCCACCTTGAGTGTGTTCTTTCGAGACTTCTTGCTAAGGTGTTCCACCTCCTTCTTGAAGACAGCCTCTTGCAAATCACCAACGTCACAAACACAAAAACCACTCAGAGAGGAATGGGATCAATGGCAACAGTCACACCAACAAAAGAAAGAAAAACTGATCGAAAGAATTGGGATTAACCTGCCTTGTCCCCTTTGGCTCTGACCAGAACCTGCAACAAGACCTTGCGCTGCTGGCCTCCGGCCGCCCATTGTTTGTGAATCTCAGGGCTCACTTCCAACTTACCAGACAACGGTTTGGGACAGCAGAGACGACGAAGCTTCGCATCTAAGGCTGCCATCTTCTTGATCTCGTCAGTGGCCTGCATGGCCAAATATATCACTATATGGTGGAAATTTGATGGTTTGTCCTCTCCACACGCTGTTTGGTCAGAAACAAAAGAACCCAAAAGAATGTTGAGAACATGGCTGGGGTACACCAAGCCTTCTTGCGTTCGTCAACCGTAGTCTCATCAGCTGGTTCCTTCCAGACCAGGGCCCATCACTGGATACCCTAGATTTTGGTGGGAAGGGATTGGACAAATCCACTCACATACATATATATATATATATATGTGTGTATATATATATATATTTATGTATATATATATATATATGTAATTGTATGTGTTTACATATAGATACATAAAACACAATACCTGGAGGACCCCTTTCAAGGGAAATCTTATTATAAACACATACATACATACAATTATACAGTACATTACATTACAGTACATTACATTACATTGCATTACATTACATACATACATACATACACATACATACACTTAAATATGTATATATACAATTATATACATACAGATATGACTGATGTTTGTGGAGCCTCCTCATCATCCGTGTGCTCATCAAGGTCGCTTCGGGCAGCCACCTGCTCTTCGGGATCCTGGACATCCTGCACATGTTGCATGCATAGGCAAGGGGGGTGAACCAAGAGGAATGCTTACAAAACATCATCTAAAAGTAGACAAGGTTTCAAGTGTTTTTCAACGATATCAGTCCTTGTCAAACTTTGGACTTTTGTCTAGTGGTGTTGCCAATCTCTGGGGTGTATCAGCTGAAGCACATGCTGGAGACCCATGGCTTTGAACTGGGGAATGTGTCTTCCCACCAGCTGCAGGTGTCCCTGGGGCAGCTGAGCTCTCATTCTTCAACTTCTCCAGACGCGCCTTGGCAACCTTGGCAGTGGGTTGGACTGAATGGTTGTAAATTGGGGAATGGCCAAAAAAAGAAAAAATATATATATATATATATATGAGCAGCTTAGGAACGGCAAGGATATCTCCGTACTCAAGTTTTTCCTTCTCCTTCTGGTCATTCAAGAAAGATAAGCCACGCATGAGTGAACCAGAGGACCATTGCTTGGAAAGGAATGGCCCCTTTTTGGGGAAACGTGCAGGGGATGATGACATGATCTACTGGATCTATATCCCTAAAATGACGCTTCTCCACCCTGTTGAACCAGCCACATTGCCAGAAACAAGAGTGAATGAACAATGATTGATAAATCACCGATCGACAAAATTTTCCTGAAGTTCAATTTTTCTGCAAATTTCCTTTTGTCATGCCACATGAGCCGTTCACCTGTGGCTGCACCTCAAAAAACACGTTCTATGGTCAACGTGCTGAAGTTGCCATTGCCACTGCCTCAGTGCATAATCGTAGATTTACGATCATTTACGAATTAAAAGCCGATTGGGCCAGAATTTTTGGCAATGCCCTGACCCATGAAAGTAGCCTATTTTAGGAGTAGGTTTCCTATGGTTTTTTACGGCACTAGTATGGGTATTTATGGCACTTTACATCATTTTGGTCACAGTGCCCATAATCAGGGTTTTTTCCAAAAACACCCATAAACGTAAATTCAAAACCCGTAAACGTATATTTTCCTGGGCCTACAGCAAAGCCTGCAATCGTAAAATGAATTGGTCAAACCCTATTTGACCTCACTGGGGAAAAGACACTTCCACTCCTCTGGAAGTTTCAAATGGGAATTCCCGTAGAGGTAGCGTAGCACCTCCTCCATCTGGGCATCGGCCCACAGGTCGGCGATGGCATTGTAGGGCATCTTCGATGCATCGAAAGGTTGGAGGAGCTCTGGAGCAGGAACCTGCAGTCAGTTGGAACATGCTTTTTCCCAGGGGACATATGAACAAATGAACTTGTATGAGTAAGAACATGCCATATTTCATTCCTTTGTATATATATATAACCAGGGGTGACAAGTTTATTTGGAGCGAGGTGCATACTTTGGGTGCAGTGGAGGCCCCCTTTCCTTCTTAAGGTGCTTAACTGAAGCAGCAAATTGCCTTCCATATCCCATAGGATATTGCCTCAGATTGGCAAAATACTGAGGAGAAATCAAAAGAATCAAAAGAATCAAATCATTGCGACTTAAAATTGACTAAGTATAGGGCTGACTTGATTTGAGCTTGGCATTTCCCTTATACCTCTTCTGACCATGTCGGTCGAAATAGACATCTGCCAGTTTCTGCTTGGCACTGCGTGCTTTCATGCGGGCATACTTCTTGGCAGTGGCAAAATAGCGAATGCCAGAACTGTTGGACCATAAAGTTGTTCGTTTTGGTGATTTCCCTCCCCATCGAGACATCCAAAAGGATTGCCGGAACACCTCAAATTTCAACAAGTTGCCCAGGTGTCCAAAACCAATAAACATATATTACAGGTGTCCAAAACCAGTATAAACACATTTTGTTTATTATGCATCATGTTGTTCGATTCCAACAAAAATGTTCTATAAGTGCCATGGCACTCTCACATACCTGAGTATCATCTGGAATCTGGGGTGCCGAAACACCAAAGAGGAATGTGGTTGTTCCAGAACCCATGTTCCACCTTTGGCCATGATGAGGAGGATCGCCAAGCATGTCCTGCCAGAGCGCTTGGGCAGGCAAAGCAGCGGGGGTGGCAAGTGGCTATTCTAAGTGCAAAAAAGCAACACATAAGAAATCAACACAAGATTCGTTTTACATTTTTTTCGATTGAGATTTTGGTTTGTGATACTCACAAATCAACATTCACCCTTCCCATGACTTGTAAAGAAATAAGGAACTGCATGGGTCCTTGCTGTCAATAAATTTGATATCGCAACTGATGGGCTGTCGGGATCTCCAAGAGGTAAGAAATAATGTCGTCGTGTTGAACCACGTGAAATTGCTACCCATGTGGCGCATAGCAAAGCAATGGATACAACCAAATCGTCGTCCTTGCCTGACATCAATGTCACCAAAAGTAACCTGAGCAGATAAGGTTGTTACCAATTACTGGCATGTTGAACTTATGACAATCCTATATATATATATAATTATACATATATATATATATACACATACAAGAACCACAGAGGAAAAACAGCAACATTATATAAGGGACGCAAATCCACTTGGCGTCGTTAAATCCAGAGGGTTGCCCTTGCACATGCGTTTGTTGGGCTGAAGCATTCGAGCTTGGATCCAAGGGTTCCAATCTACGATGTCCAGGCTGCATGTGGATAATCCAGATGCCCGGAGTGCACGGCTAAGAGTTCCAACACCCGAAAACATCTCAATAGCTTCATACTCCTGAAAAAAGGGATTTCTGCAAAGTTAAATCACTCCTTTTTGGAAACAGGTTAGCTGTTTGAACCAATAATTGTTCCCGACTGCAATCCCTGCCAAGCCTGACCCCAATCAATGCCCTCAGTGAAAGACAATAAGATCACGGCAAAGATAAGCACCTGGGCCACAAGAATTCCAAATTAAGCTGATCAATCTTCAATAATAGATTCGTTTCTGAATTGTGCTACACACCATGTCAGGCGAGTTTCTTCTGGGACACCCCAATGAAGAAGGCGGTGCATCAAGCGCATCAGCGAGGCTCGTTCCATCACCGGCATCCCAGCTACAGTTGAGGCCAATTTTAGATGACCTCTATAGAATCCGAAAGGTTTGTGCAAGAGGCCAGCACTGAGAAAATGAAAGAAAATCGACATCATTCTGAAAGTTAGGACTACAACAATTCGATCATAATTTGTTTCACAATGTTTAGAAGATTTTTCGACACCCTCTTTCAAACGGGAACTGGCTGCAATGGAAGTGATGGGGGTCATGGCGAATTGCATGCTGTCACAATCTGGTGAATACTGTCCCACACTCACACCCAAGGGCAGCATACCCCACCCCAATGCACAGAGAGGGGGAAGCGCACCGACAGGTTGTGGAGGACGACGTTTGATCCTTGCACCATACATCTCCTGGCATGTCCAGGTGCGCTGGGCCGGTGAGACACCTTCCAGGGTTTGTATATATATATTTTTTTATATATATATAATATATATATATATATCAACATGTAACACTTGGATTTGGACGTGTATACATATATATATATATATATCGATCTATATATCTGAAAGAGAGAAAGAGAGAGAGAGAGAGAGAGAGGAGATATTATCCATGCATGTGTTGCAACATGTAGTGCAAATCCTTTGAGGCAAAATCAAGTGCAGGCGAACTATATCTGTTTTTCCAATGTGCCTGCGAATGGTGCATCGCATGTCACGGAAACACGGCCTGCCTCCCTACTCAAAGGCCTTTTCAAATGACAGATTCTGCCAATAATGGCACCCAATCGGATTTTGCTAAAGCTTTCAGGGCAGTGACGCCAGCGCACATGAGAGAACACAGAATGAGATATATTGATGATTTCAATGCATTTAAAATCTTACAGGCTCACACCCCGCATGTGGCATGTTCAACTGCCAAACACCCCCAAAAGTTGGCAAGGGTATCCCTGCCAAAATGACATCCCGCTGGAAATGTCATGAACATCACTGCCATCAGCACAGGGAAGAAGCTGACCTGGGCCAAGGAACGGATGCGGAGGGGAGGGGCTCAGCAGACTCCAACAAGTTTGGGTATTTTGGCATGTCTTTTATATTGTATTAAAGATTGTTGATCTTGCGTGATGTCTATAAAACATGCGGCTTAAAAAAAAGGCTGATTCAGATGAGTTTCCTGGATGCGTTCACCGTTTACTTTGACAACTTGGATCTTTTGACCATCTTTTTGCAAGACTTCGTGGGCTTGCGCTTCTTCTCAATCCCACCCGGACCCCCTGCCACAGCAGGCTCCACCTCATTACTGCCAGCACTGTTGCTGGCGGCCCCCTCCTCAGCACGGACTTGCGCTGCGTTCCGTCCACGAAACTTTGGGTTCTGACAAGTCTTGCAGCCACCGAAGATGAATCGGCAGGCCGCACACCCAAACACCTGGTTTGCCAAGATTTCATAGCGCCATTTTCGTTTTCCAAGATCCACCCTCTCCTGGTAGACCTTGCCATGGCTAGCCCCACCTTCATCTGGCTGATGCGTCTCGCTGGTTTTCAACGAGTCAGACTTTGAAGTCCTCCTTCGTTTGTTTCCAGTCTTAGGCTCAGATTCTGTGTTTCTGGTGACTTTCTTTGTTGGGCTTCCCAATTTCTTAGATTTCCCCAACTTGCTCCTACGTCGGGATAGTGTCACCGGTTCAGAAACTTTCTCATGCCCTGCCCTCCTTTTCTTGGCACCTGGCTTGCGGCCTTTCTTCAAAGTCTTGCGCTTGCCAGTCCTCATAGCGTTCTGCATGAAAGGTGTCACCGGCGGTTTCTCCACCTCAATCGGACCCCAGTGATGGACACAAAATGTTTTTCCACCCATGCTACCTCTATATTTTTATATATTACAATATATGTTATCTTATATATCGTTTATCATCTTTTATGCTCATGTGTGTGTGTGTATTGTATCGCTCATGTGTTCATAGGAACCTTTGTTATTTTTGTGACATTGATGCATGGTGCAAATGATGCAAATGCCGATGTCCTTTATGTTGACATGTATAGAGACAAACATCCGGGTGACTGACATGGAACTTTGTGCCTTCTCCGGGGTCACCTCTACTGGCTTCGTTGCTGTCGGGCTTGGAGTCATAACCTCCTCCAATGGCTGGGTGTCCACCTGCCCAGAGAGCGGCAATACAATAATACCACACACCATCATTTTGGAAAATCTATTGCATGGAACAATTGACCCCCACCCAGCCAAAAACCTTGCCTCGTCAGGATTCACCGAAGGGGGCAAGGCTTGAAGAGCACCTGAAGAGGAGCGGACGGGGAGGAACTGCGGGAATGTTTGGCTGGAGTGCAGGTGAGTTGCAAGGTGGCTTTTTCTCCGGCTTCTTATCCACAGGCTTGCCAGGGTCGTCAACCCTTAGTGGATGTTGGGCAGAATGACCGGTATAATTTACTTGAAGCTAGGCTTCATCCCCTATCCTTCCAGATATTTTTGAAAAATCCGGTTTGGCTGGGATCCGTGCGTCAGCTCATTGATCTGCTTGATGATGTCATGCAGCTCCTTCTCCTGATCCGTCGTCATCACCACATCGATGCCCATGCCTTTGAGCAAAGCATTGGGCGGGCTCAGGGTATCCACAGACGTGGTCGATTCAGCTCTAGCCAAGGAAGCATTGGCACCCTTTCTCTCAAGCTTTGACCCCGTGGGTGGATCAACATGGTTTTCATTCTCATAGCAGTCGGAATCATGGTTGACTTCACCTTCGAGGTTCAAAGGGGCTGGCTCTGTGGGAGAGTCAGCAAAGGCCCATTCTGAGCGAAGCTTTTCGATGATGGAAAAGAGTTCTCGCACCTTCTTGTCCTGCAAGTGGTTTTGAAGGTGCATATATATATATATATATAAACATATGTTATCATGTTATATAAAGACTCTTTCGTCCCTGAACTGCAGATTTAAAAAGATAAACCGTTTTCATTATATTTTTGAGAACCCTGGTCCCGGGGCTTCTGCCCGCGTCTGACACTGTCCCGCTGCCTCTTGAATGCGAATGTGTAAAGTCGCCTTAAATCCCAAGCATCTTGATAAGCTTCATGCTTCCTGCTGCTGGGCTCATGCTGGCAAAGCTTGAACAACTTGGTCACCTTCCAAGGGCCGATGTCCCAAAAGTATTTAAAAACTTGGGGATACAGGGCAACTACATGGAGTGTATTTTGGTGCATTTTGGAATGTATTCATGGGCAACCCATTGGCAGCAACACAAAAAAAATCACAGGGGCCTGTGCAGATAGCTGGTGGATATCCACGAAAGCCCCATGGTAGAAATGAACCATCTCACGGACACTGTCAACATTGAGCTCAAGGCTTTTGGTGCAAATAGGGTGGCGTTCCACCTCCCCCTCTTCCACATCAACGGCCGCAATTGGCCACTGAAGCCAGGAGAATTGTTTCCTAAAGCGCTTGCGAAGCATTTCACAGCGTTCCAACATGGTTGCAAGCTCAGGAGCCTCATCATCACTCATGATTGCAATCTGGGAAAATGACTGCACTACAAACAAGCCTTAACTTGAGAAAAATGCAGCGCAATTCCAAGAGTCAACCCGTCAAGGGAGGCCACAAAACTGTTCACCATGTCCCAATCAAGTTCTTCCTGCCTGTGCAGGACAAAAGGGCTTAAGCTTGAAGCAGGCCGGGGAGACATGCAGCGCAGAGTAGGAAAGTACCAGTCCTTGGCAGGCCATTGGTTTGAAGTTTGAAAGCCACAAAAAATATTCAAAAAATGATCTCTTGTCCATATACTTATGCTTCCATTTGATCTTTTGGGTAATGCGCAGCTGATAAACACATGCTGCTAAGATTCATCACGAGTTTGCCAAATCTCTTCAGCCCAAGTTCCTGCATGAAAACGAAACCCATGGAGCATTGTTTTCATGTGTCCGAACGAAACTGTCGGGGTCCTTTGCCCCAGCTGGAGGCCAATAATGGCAGTGAGCGCCATGGCAAGCTTAGCTGCAGGGATCTGTTTTGATCAGATTTTATGAAACATATCCTGATGTATATATAAATGTGTTTACTGTATGCATATGTACATATGAATATACAGATATATATATATAGATATAGACATAGATAAATAGATATAGATATATAGATATAGAGATATAGTATAGATATAGAGATATAGATATAGACACATATATAAAGATATATATATATATATCTTTATATGGGATGGATCCCAAAAAAAATAGTGGTGTCTCACCTGTCACCACCAAATGCGTCATGGTGCAGCCAGAAATGGCCTCGAGATTGCGCAGGTGGAATGGGAAAGGTGTTGGTGAGGTATAAAAGTGTATAATATAATGATTTTATTGCTATAAACAAATGGAATTACTGTAATATATCTGTATATCACATATATGCCAAAGTAGCCTATTTTAGGAGTAGAAACTTGAAAGTCGCTAGATAAATGGTCACTGGCCCAAAGTAGCCTGAAACTTTAGGCTACTACGGCTTTGCAGGTATTTCTATGGTACATGTTCAATAGCTATCTTAAATTACCAGAGGGTATTTTAAAGGTGAGCAGAATGGTACTGGGGTTTTGACCCATACCCTTGGATCGCGCGTTTGGATCAGCCATGATCCTTGCTTGAAACACCATTGTGGTGTTGGCCTAAAACACTGTTTAAAACAACGATGTTGGTGAGACATGGTGTAGGTTCCATCTTTGCCAAGCACTGTCCACAATCCATATTGATTGATTCTTAGTGGTTGTACTACCGGGTTTATTGGGTATAATCATGACCCATTGTGCGAATCCCGCCTTCAAACAACCAGTACAACTGAGGTAACAGAGGGTTTTACGAACATTACTTATTGTGGTTGGGTATAGTTGCTGAGTTGTATTTGACTATATGTTTTATCTATTTTTATCTTATATATACATACTGTATAACATTGTATAACTGTATAATAATGTATAATATATATATATATGCACTGTAAATATGTGTTTCTATACACACACGCTGTATATCATATATATATACACACTAATTATAACATCCCTTTCTCGTTGCTGGTCATACCATGTCCTTCCATCACGTTTCCATCACGTTTGTTTAGGCAATCATAAGCCTGGTCCAGGACGCGAAGGCTCGAGGGCTTTACTTCGTACGGAGAAGGGGATTGAAAGAACGAAAAAAACGATGACAACCATGGTACCTTTCTCTAAAATAGCTGGTGAAAGGATGATAAAATCTATGTTTATCTATGCCATCTATGGATGTTTATCTATGGTACAGTTATGGCCCAAAAAAAGCAGTTATGAAATGGGTTTATTTCATGATATATAAGATATATAAGCCTAGTTATAGGACTTATAATTCCATTTGTAAGTTAGTTGGGCCATAAGTGTGGTACCATACTTTCAAATAGCTCGTTAATGGATGTTTATCTATGGCTAACTGATGGTAGTTTCATAGGTGTTGACCCATCCTCTAAGAAATTGCCTTGCAAATGGCTATAAAAACATAGTGGTTTAAGCAACAAGAAATGGCCTTCTTAGCTAGAGATTGTGGTTCAATAAATAGGGTTCTATAAAGGGTGAATTAGACCACCTATTTCTGGTAAATTTCCATGTTTTCTATGGTCTATAATTGGTTTAGTTTGTGTTGTCAGTTTCAACATGTTTCAATCCTATAGATGATGATCCAAATAACCACCCTTTTTGGAAGGGTTTGGATGTTGTTACTTATAATAGAAATGGTTCATTTTTGTTTGTTTGTCTGAAAATAGGCTACCCCCAATTCCAATGGGAACTATGGCTATAACTTGGTATAACAACAGTTATGGGTCACCCATCTATACATATATAATCATATATATATATATATCCAATGGCACTGGGGCATTCCCTATAACTTGGTCATAAGTCATTGTCCACGTGTCCGATGCGTGTCATTGGCGTGTCCTGCATGTCCTGAGGCATGGGATTGAGCCACGTGATTGCAGAGAGAAAGGCTGGTGGTAAGCCTGTTTAAATATGTGTATATAGTATACATATATTATACATATATATATATATATGTATAAATGTGTATGTATATATATTATATATTATATGGAATATCCCCATTGGACTATTTGGGATGAAAAACTCGCCAGGGATCCGATCCTTCCGTGGGGCCCGTCCGTGGGATGTGTTGGACGAGGTCGAATCAACAGGCCGTGAACTGGCCATGACAGGCCTACCGGTAGGTGCCTCTGGTAAACTAATCCCATAGGATCCATGGTGCTGGTATATTTACCTACATAACTGGGTGATTTTGTTCGGGCAAATGTTGGTAAATATTCCATGGATCCTATGGGAATATAGCTATTGAAAATTGCCATTTATGGTTGATTTACCCAGTAAAAATGGTGATTTTCCATAGTTGTGTTAGGTTACCGGAGGGTATATTAAACACTACACAAAAGGACTTCAATGCCGAAAAAACCACGGTTTCTGGCCGGAATTTCATGAGGATGGGAATAAACACACCGCTCCAAAAATACAGAAAATGGTCTGAAATCAGTTGTTGATCCCTTGCGAAAGCACAGTTTCTGGCTGGTGTTTCATTTGAACGGGGACCGGATTGTACGTGAGAAAGAGAATTACCCAGGTGTGGATCACTGGTTTTCGTACCTGCCGCGCCCATCATGGACATCACATGACGTTCATGTTCAATCTTCCTATTTTTTGTCTGTGACAGAAGCTGCACGGAGCCCCCCATTCTTTTCACGAAAGTGTCCCATAGTTATCTATAGCCCATTTTTTTGATGTTGAATATCCATCAACATGAAAAAAACAATCTTAAGTGGATATTCAACAACATGATAAAACAATCCCGAAAAAAAGTCATCGAAAAAGCACACTTTTTCATCAGCAGTGGACGGTGAAGATTCGCCAAGGTGAACATGCCATTGAGTCACTGGTCCTCTCAGTGTAGCACTCAGCGGTGTTTTTTTTTTTTGTGACTTGGGACGTGGAACTCAGCGAACTTGGAGAACATGGGGAGAACAGCTTTGGTGAAAACATTTTTTTTGACCATCCCCCAGTCATCACCATAGGTGGTATAAACCATTCCCAAATGGCTAGTTTATTATTATTTTAACCACATTAAGGATGATTTAACTATAAATTGGGATAGTTGAGATAATCAGGCAGGGTTGTTGGAGGAGTACATAGAGTCAACTCCCAAATGCTCCATGCTGAAGGACACATTACAATTTACGTTATACCTGCATGAGTTGTTTGTTCTACAAATGACGACTGGTAATGTTGTGGTGTCAATGTCGGTAAACACAAGAAAACTATCAATAAATGAGCCGGTCTTCACATCTAAACATGCTGTGTGTTGTGCACGCCGTGAATGCTTTTTGTGCTCTTCCAGTTGCTTAAAAGAGAAACATGTTGTGCATTGCAAAAATCACCCTCAGTTCCTTAGATTGCTCTGATTTGGAACGTTCAAGGCAAACCACACCACTACCATTTGACGTGCATTGGAATCCATGGGGTATCAACGTGTAAACGCCACTTTCGAATACTTTCGCCATGGCCAAGAAGATCCCTGCACAAGCATTCTATGAAGAATATCACGGGCACCGAGTGGAACATCTGCGTCACTTGGTGACTCTCAGCTCAGTTAGCGCCCCTGCCAGTGTCGATTTTCGAGGTGAGACAGTGTCTTTAAAAATGGGGCGGCCAAGCCAGTTGCATCTTCGGAAAGTACATGAAAGTACTGTTCTCTTTCTGAAGCAATTCTCCAAAATCGGAGCTTTTAACCTTGGGGTATTGTTTAAACATGTGCTCGTTGCCGAACTCAGGAATGGCCTACGTGCCAAGAATCCGCGACGAAGCTTCGTATACTTGGCAGGTGATATGGATATGTTGGTTACAACCTCACAGTGGAAATGAATGGAAATGATGGTTAGGACTCGTAGGGGTATCCCATAGGAGGCTGAACTTTTCAGGTGGGTGAAGTATTTGAACTTTTGGCCATTTTGACAGGAAGCAAAAACATACAAACCCGCCGGCCCGATTACCGTTCAGGTGTTGTTATAAAAATGATCGTTTCGCCTACGCGAAACCAGAATTTCTTCATCAAAAATCATGGTTTGGTTTCATGTCATTCAGCTTGGCATTTTTTGCTGCTCTGTGGTCTGGGTAGTTACAAGTTCTGCAGCGTAGCATCAACGTCATGTGCAAGTTCTAACGAAGGTTCATCACGTAGCATCAAAGTCATGTGCAAGTTCCAACGAACGGTAACATGCCCCACCCCACCCCACCCCATCAACTTCATGTGCAAGGTCACATGAACGGTAACAAGACATGACTGGTCACGGGAAACACAAAAACGTTGCATTTCGCTGGACGGTAAACGGTCCGTCAGCAAAAACCGGTAAACGGTCCGTCAGCAAAAACATATTATATAATTATATAATGTCTTAGAATCAATCGTTTGCAAAAGGTAAACTCAACTCTTTTTTGCAGCGTATCTACCATTTGTAAGTTGTCTCCTCGCTGTGCACGTTGATTTCGTTTATGTTTCGCCCGTGATATCCCCACTTGGGCTTGTTTGAAAACGTCCAACCTCAAAATCCCATGGCTAGTCATCAATGTCATCATGTTCCCATTCAAACAGCTAGAAATTGGGGATGTCATCTTCTTGGCTATCTATCCCAGTGGTTCCCATGATATCCCCTGATGAGCCTATAATGTTTCTTTGTGACGATATATCCTAACATGAAATAGCCCGAAATGCAAGTGATAACTGGCTTATTTCATGATAATCAACTAGTTACGGTTGCAGGAGTTATTTCATTTTACTTCTACAGTTATGGCCCAACTAACAGTTATACATGGAATTATAACTCCTATAACTAGGCTTATATATCATGAAATAGACTAATAGACCCATCATTCTCTTAGTTGGGCCATCACTGTATCAGCTTTTGTGCCGGGTGAATGGGGCCAGGGGATTCGACCTTGGACAACAAGCACTGGCTCTTTCAGGGCGGGAAAAGTTTGCCGGAAGAGAAATCGAAGAGCTCCCCGGCAGGAAAAGCCATCCAGATCTCAAGTGGAATTCGGAACTATGTAAGTTAGTGCCATCTATAGATGTTTAGATACGATATATTAATATTATATATATATATACTGTGTATATATGTATATATATATTTTGATATTATAATATATTATATATGTTGGGATATCCCTATTTTTTTTTAGACTTCAAAAAAACGATCACCAGGCTGAAGCGATCACCAAATGTTGGACAGGTGGGATCCTCCCAGTATCCTCAGGTGATTAACGGCCCATTATTTCACATAGCTATGGACAGTGGCCCATGTTTATCCATTGTTTTGGTTTACCTTAAGTAAAAATGAAGTGATTTTCCATAGGTACATTAATAATATTAAATAGCCAGAGGAAGATCAAACTAGTTAACTGGATTTAACCAGCACAACTGGGGGATATCAAGGGGATGTATTCGTGGATGACGAGCATGTTGGGACAGTAGTAGAATCATTAGGGATTTAGACAACATTAATTCATATCCAATTCATTATTATATTATTATCATGTCCTGATTGTTTTTTAACATACTAACTTAAACTGTCCATTTTTGTTATGAATTTTGGATCTAGTACATTAACGGATATGATTTTACAATCATGGACAGATCACTGGCTAGTGGGCCTGCATGCGGTCTTGTTGATGGTGTCAGTGCCTGAGAGTATTTAAGGTGTTTGACTCAGTTTTACACAAAGCCATTTTTATAGGTGGAGAATTCCTAGCCCCAGATATTTCACCAGTGGTAATTTAACAGAAGGAAGCCTTGTTATTCAATGCTGATGTCCCATATATATAGTTCCCCTCTGGTCAACGTTTACATAACTGTGAACAATCACCATTGCGAATGGGTACACTCTGGTAAATTAACATAGACCCTGGCAAATAGGGGTTGGAAGACTAGTTTCCATTAAAAAATGGTGATTTTCAGGGTCTATGTTTATTTACCAGATGGTAAATCAACTATTTCTATGGGCCATGTTCAATAGCAAACTGTCACAAATTACCAGAGGGTAACTATATATATATATATTAACCATTAACCATAGATTATCCTAATATATAACTTATAGTTATGTAACAAATTGCCAGAGGGTAGTTACGCTACGTAAAAACCCAGAGGGAACCGCGAAGCGCTCGCCAGGCGCGGCCTTGAATGGCTATGAGGAACTGCTGGAGCCTGCTCTGATGATGCACGATGTGAGTTTCTGGGTGAACTACGAGTGCCTTGACGTGATCCGCGGTGAGGAAAACATGGATTCCACAGAAAAATGGCCCTTATTTAACGGTTTTTTTGATGGGTTTATAAGGTTTATAATGATATAATATGATATATAAGCCTAGTTTTTGGAGTTATACTTCCATTTACAACTGTTAGTTGGGCCATAACTGCATGGAAAGCTCTGATTCTTTGGAAGTAGTAGAGTTTCCAGAAGAAGTACGATATTAATATTAAGCAATATCATAATGGGTCTTAATTTGAAAAGCGATAGAAATGCAATTATTGCGCTATCTGTAAGCAATGAAATCTGTAATACACACTTTTTTCGTGTGGGTTTTTGTTCAATGTTCATCCATGTTCACCTCACTTCCACAACCTTTGAGAAAACCTAGAAAATAAAATTGCCATGATGTGACACTCATCAGCTTCGAGGCTGGCAAAGGCAAAAGTGGAACCGCCCATCGTGTGCATCAATGGAGCGGTAGAAGAGTCGTGCATCAGTCAGAGGGAAGCTTGATCCATCTTGATCAAGCTCAGTGGGGGACGTAGCATTGATCCGTTGGACCCAAAATGGGGGAATTGAAGCACCCTTAAAATAGGTGTTGAAAAATCGATTTCTGATAGATCTGTGCCGGGAACCATAGAACCATAACTACAGGCTAACTAACTTTTTCCCTGATTATATAATATTATATATATATATCTATATACCTTCTGGTAAACTACCATAGCTATGGAAAATCACTATTTTGTTTTCATAGGTAAATCTATAAATGGTCCGTTTTCCATAGCTACTGTATGTGAGTTTACTGGAAGATAGCATCATATAGCTCAATTTTGGGTGCGAAATCAACGTATGATGGGTTCATATAGCGGTGGTGGATTTTTGTTCGGATTGGATTGTTTCACCCTCCCCTATGTGCCCGGTCGGTGCCTGGTTGATCGGTGTTATTATGTGTTATTGCAAAGCAATAAATATCTATCTATATGTATATATATATATGTATAGACACAAAATTGCATTCCTTTGGATGTATTCTCTAAGAATTTAGGTAGACATAGTGTATATGGGTATTACATTGCATTGTATCACTGGTTGGTGCTTTGGAAAATGGCTTTTATTTTCCCATATATTGGGAATGTCATCATCCCAACTGACTTTCATTCCATCATTTTTCAGAGGGGTAGGTCAACCACCAACCAGAGAATACCATAATTAACCATCATTAATTAACCATATAATAACCATTACTATTACCCATTAACAGTATATTAATCATATATTAACAACCAACCATATAGGTCAACCACCAAGCAGATAACCAATCAGGGTGTTTCTCCCAGATATCGATCTCCGCCCCAGGAAGTGGAAGGTCTATTGGCACAGGCCTCCAACTTTTCGGCGGAATTCATTGATGGTTGGGCATGTTTTTAGGTCCCTAAAAAATGCTGGGTTCCAACAAGAGAAATGTGATTGATATGTTACCAAGTAGCAAGTGAAGTTCTTGCAGTGCTTCCATGTCAGACTTCAACATGGATTCTTAAATGACACATGTGCGCCGATGCAGATGGTCTTCGTTCCGGATGTTCCCTGAGAACTGGAAAAAATCTATCTGGTAGCAACCATCAAAAAGTAACGTTTGGATGAACAATGATGGGATCCATATAGAGAAAAAACACACACCCCTAAGAACAAGTCCCTAGCTCGGCACGTGGTGCTGTAGTTCAGATTCGAAACCCTGAAGTGCATAGAATGGGAGGATATGGGAAGCATTGTTGAAAGCGACTCAGATTGTTAAAGATATTCTTAGGTCACAACTAATTCATTGTCACATATTGTCACTCTGGCCGCTGGCCTGTACAATGATCGACTGATCGGTGAAGTGTCATATATGTGTTGCCACGATCACAAAAAAAAACATGTCCAAGCTGCCAAGGTATCAGGGAAGTCAACCTGAGAAACTTATGTTAACCGTTTTTTGGTTCATCTGAACAGTAAGACATCGATGGGTTAATCATCATTGTCCTTCTAAAATCATGACCACGTTGGTGGGCTATGACAGACAACAATTCCTTAAGTTTTAGACATCGGCTCACGTCCCATAAAAACCATTCGCCATCATATCATCGTTAGTCAATTCACTGGTTGGTGGTTTGGAACATGTTTTATTTTTCCATATATTGGGAATAATAGCCCCAACTGACTTTCATATTTTGCAGAGGGCTAGGTCAACCACCAACCAGTAATTACTGTCATGTTTTCAGGACAAATTCATTCGCGACAGCCTGACGGAAGACGACATCTTGGTGGTAGACGTGGGTGGGAACGATGTGGCTTTGCGGCCCACCTGCGGGATTATCCTGAACATGGCGCTGCTGCTGTACCTGACGCCCACCTGTCTCATCCGTTGTTGTCCCTGGCTGGTGCCAGGTGGACGGGACGGGACGGGACAGGACGGGAGGGCCACGAAAAATAACGGTGCACCGCCGGGTTTATTGCATCCTATGGATGCACCCTAGTTCACTTCATAGAAGTGGGGATAGTCCATCAATCGAACTGGGTTTTGTTGACCCATTTACAATTTGGATACGAAGTTGGGTGCACTCCCAAGTTGGAAAGAAACCATGGTAAATTACGAGGTGGTTTAAGCCCTACTGTGGCAAAACCAATGCCATAAACATCCCCAAGCCATCACCATCATAAATGGGTTGGATTTCAACCATCCCCTTAAATAGTAGGTTTATGTTATTCGGTAGCCAACCATATTTTGGATCGGTCTTAAGGTGGTCTGAAGTTGGTTTTCTGACCACTTCCTGTAGCGAGAGTGATTATCATCTTAAAGCCAGCTAGGCGATGTTCACCCGCTTGGGCGCTGGGGCACATCGGCACCACCAAGGGCGGGCAATGAAGAATCAATTGATCATTGAACCAACAGTTATGGCCCAACTAACAGTTGTGAATGGAATTATAAATCCTAATACATCCTAATACTATAACATACTATAACTAGGGTTATATATATATATATATACATATACATATACATATACATAATTATAAACCCATTTAAAACTGTTAAGGGCCATAAATGAAGCCGCTGATTAATCAAATCTCTTAGGGCTGACCAAGATGGTTAGATCACCATAATCTCTGCATCATCGATCATCATTGAACATTGCGAGGTTTCACAGGTTTCCCCATGAGAAATGCCTTTTTCAGTGTTTGAAAGTATGATACTCTATCAAAGTATATATACATATCATATCATAGTATAGTATATTGTTATATCATACATATATATACATATCAATGGATATCAATCTCTATGGATTGGTGTCATCATCGGAGACACCCATATTTAGTGGTAAAAACGATGGGGGTTCCTCTGGATTCGCCCGTATAGACGATGCTGTTGTCGAAATCTCCAGTGTTCCAAATATTACTATGATATGATATGATATGAATATATGTACAATATATATGTATATACATATAATACATATATATATATATGTTTCTTGTGAAATCCCTGACTTATTGTCACCAAAGTGCCAGGCATGTGGTACTTCATCTACATGTTCCGCGTGCGGCTGCGCAAGATCACGGAGAAACTGATCGCTGCGCGAAAGCCGAAGAAGGTGATCATTTGTTACATGGCAGGGCTGTAATACCCTCTGGTAATTTAACATAGCTATTGAAAATGGCCATTTATAGTGGATTTTCCCTTTAAAATGGTGATTTTCCATAGTTATGTTAGTTTACCAGAGGGTATATGGGTTTCATCACAATATACGCACTATAGATGGTTAGGTGAACAAACTAATCGATGGTGATGGGTGAAAAGAGACTAATAGATGGTGATGAGTATATATATATATAATGTATACACCATAAATGGTTAAGAAACTTTAATAGATGGTGACAGGTGGTTCATGTTGCTTTGATATATTCACTCATATCAATGGTGAATCATATGGAATGGTAAGTCCAAAGATGCCCGGGAACTGCCGGGAACTGCCGGATGGCTTTCCCAGGGGTCAAAATCCCAGACATCCTTTCCTGATGTTACCCTCATCTATAATAATAGATTATACCATCTATAAATGGTTAATCTATAGTTGATCTATGGTTAATCTATGGATAATCTATGGTTAATGGTTAATAGATATACCCGGCCTGGTAAACATTCACAGTTTGCGAACTGGAAAATGGCCCATAGAAATAGTTGATTTACCGTTCTTAACGATGGTGATTTTCCATAGTTATGTAAACGTTTACCAGATAGCCAGGAAATGTTTGGTTTTTCCAGTGGATCTCTTCATTCTGGGGGTCCAGTCATGGGAGGTAAAACCATGAGATTGGATACGTACTGCACATACCATATCTGTAAAACACATATGTTTAATATCAATACACCTAGATGGTTCAACATGTTCGATTCAAAACCCCGAAAAAAAACACATCACCATCGTTTTTGTTGCCAAAACAACTACCTGCTTTGGCGTCGCCATGGCCCAAGGCATGCTATACTTCCTGGACGAATCGCCTGGTGGCAGTTGGGCGGATGGGACGCTGAAGGCACTGGGCTATGATCGCAATCCCGAGAAGCTGCAGACGGTGATGCGCCGCTCGGCGCTTGGAAAACACGTGGAAAACACCGTGGCAAACACGTGGCCGCCATGGCTGTTAAGCCAGTTACATGAGCAGCGGCTTTTATTTGGTTAAATGATGTTAAATGGAGAATAGTATTGTATAGTCTTGTGGCGTACCCCGGTTTGTCTAAAACATCATAGTTAGGTTGTAAAACGAGGTAGGAACACCCCGTCAATTGCGTTTTGTACCAAATAACTTCCGCGGCTCATATATATATATATATATAACTCCTGTAACCAAGGTTGGTTATATGATTGTATATCATGAAATAAGCCAGTTATAAGTGGCTATGGGGCTATCACTGTGGGGATTGGGTGTATTGGGGCTGCGGAAAAGATCGGAAAAGTTTTGTGTGTTTTGTTTGGCAAATGGCTTGTAATAGTGAGTGAGATTGTAACTTTTGGATGATTTTGAAGAGGTCATATATGAATGGAGCAAAAAAACAGCAGTGGGAATCGGAACTTTGGATTTGGTCTTTAATCACAAAATATGATTTATGGAGATACACAATGTACAATGATATATGTATATATATATATGTCTTATACATGGGGCTAAGAAGATCTAAAAAGGGGACAACAATTTCTTGCTAGGTCACTCACAGAATCGATGAACGGAGAGCTTAGCTTCGCACTGGGGATGAGGTTGATGAGTTGCAGTAGTGGGGTGATATAACCTTTATTTCACTGGGGATCAAAGCAACAATCTGGATGATTTTTGTTCATGACCTCACTGTGACGTTACCGGAATGATGGTTAGTACGGGGAATTATCCCAAGATGGCCTTATGTTTAGTTACTTTCAGGTTAGTGAATTATTATGAATTATGAGATAATTACAAACAATATTTAGAGGTGCGTTTGAACAATTGCATAGGTGTTGCGGTTGGTACCGAAAATCATTTACAAATGGGGCTACTAGCTCGAAATTTGATGGGTAATCTATGAAGTGATACGGTGGGTGAAAGAAATTCTGGACCACCAACCGGATGGTTGAAACCCTATAAATAATGGGATGTTTACCATCTATCAACTGGTGCAGGATTTCGCAACCATCCACAGTATGGTTGGCTGAATGATGTGATCCCTAAATGGGATTTTGATGCCAGTATATTGTTCTGACTTGGATGTTCAAGAGGACCACCTCAATTCACTCCACTGTTCATTTGTGTTCACCTGTGATTTTGTCAACCTTCACACTTATAGCATCTTATGGCCCTTAACAACTATAACTGGCTATATAACCCAAATTTACATGAGTTATTCTTCCACTTACTGATCGTTGGGCTATTTTTTAAGCGTTGCTTCGATTTTTCCATCACCAGCACTGATCCAGGGGACCGTACCCAATTTTTACCATGTATAAACCATGGTTTTTATATTTTAGTATGAACTATCCATATTTTTTGGGGGGTACACAATAAACATACTCATACCCATATGGGTATAACCATGTATAACCTTTTGAATTAGTGGTACAGCAGTATTCTAGCTAGTTACTTGATGTGATTTTTTATAGCCAATGTCATTCTAATGGGTGATCAGTGTTTTTGACCAGTTGCAGGGTACATCGAGGTCAAGTCTACTCCATGGCTGTGTCTCGAATTCGCATCCCCGGCACTGAAGTCGCTTGCTGTTAAACATGGCTGGGCAGAGGGCTGGGGGAAGGGGTGAGATTGAACTTGGACATAGCAAGTGTAAGTTGATCACCTAAAAAAGCAAGGGTGATGCGAGGCGATGCGCTTAAAAGGTTGGAAAGCAAAATTGATGAACCTGAACTTCAAAGGGGAGCATCGTTGTCCAAAGCCGGTGGTCCAAGAGGTACGATTCTGTGTTTTTTTCCCTACAGGATGCGGTTGTTTCTCAATCCATGTTTTTTAGATGCATGCCTGACGTCCCCTCCCATGTCTTATGAGTTTTGTGTCTGGACGGTAGAAAGCAATAGAAACGGCATCCATGGCAGCCAGATTCTAGTGACTTGTTGGGCTGAGTTGGGGAGTATCGTTTCTTCGTACCAGATCCATGGGGGCGCTTGTTGTGTCCCACACAATACCCTACCCCAAGATCCATCATTTGTGAACGGCCACTCTGAACCACCCATGCGGCCATAGGTTAGGTGGTGGGTCGAGACTTAGTCGCTCCAGGGGGTATGTGAACATCAAGGACCAAGGAAAACTCATGTAAACTGATGTAATCCATCATGTTCCATACAACTGGAACAATGACCAATAGGGCTATCTAACTATCCCAAAATGATCCAAAATGACCACATACCCCAGGTTGGTGAACCACAATAATTTATCCTTTCACATGTTCGGCACAGACTCACCAGTAAAACGCACAAAGGGTGCTGTTGACCCACAGCAGAATTTCTAAGTTTGAAGTCTTCGTCAAAAAAAAACAATCCCTGTCCTACCTCTGGATGGTCATATCCCCGCAAGTCTGTTGGATAAGTATGGATAAGTCATGTTAAGTCTCCATGTTATATCCCATGTTATTTCGGTTATATCCCTCATAAAATCCCCATGTTTCCCAATGATATCCATGATCCACCACCAGTGGAAATCTCTGTTGAACTGCCCTTAAGGTGGTGACATTACCATTGTACGAGGTCTTAGATGGAAAAGTTCCTGGCTTCAAAACGGCCGGGATCGGATCACCAGTTCAAAATGCGGTAAGGAAACTGAAAATGTATATAACTGAAAAAAACGAAAACATGATGATAACATGATGATAACTGAAAATCTATCTTTCTTTTTTGGTGGTGCTATAATCATGAACTAATCCTGTAGTGTTAAGTATCATAACGGCAACGTGGGGCAATCGTCAGTCTACGGTGGTTCCCCCTCAGTACTTGATATTCCCCGGAGAAATAAACCCGCATTTATTGATTACGGGGTCACCGCCCAAGGTTACATTCATGGCAACTAAAATGGTACCCCTGAATTTTCCACAATCCAGGAGGTGATTGATCCCAGTGCTTTAGTGAACTATCACCATCGTTACACCATTGTATGATGAACAGTCATCATCATTGTGACTATTGATTACTGGTTGGTGGTTTGGAACATTTGTTATTTTTCCATATATTGGGAATAATCACCCCAACTGACTTTCATGTTTGTTTAGAGGTGTAGGTCAACCGCCAGCCAGTCATTATGACTAGCAGCATTGCTCCAGAGCTAAAAGTAGATGGTAGCAACTAGGTCCAGCACCCAACAAAAAGATGCAGAAAAGTAAATCTACCATTGCTTTAGTATATTAGCTTATTTGTTTCTTCATTTTTTTGGGACTTTCTATATGTTGCAATTATAAATAGAGATTCTGGATGGAAACGCAGAGAGCGACGAGTCATGATGTTGAGGCAAAACAACATTCATCACTCAACCGCAGTTCCAGTCCCTCTGTTTTTGGTGTGTACCAAAAATCACCCTGAAGTCGATCGAATTGTTGAAATATTTTCCCTAGTTTGATCTTAAGAGAGGAAGTGTCCATTTAAGATCTGATCATTGGAACTATCTAAGTTAGTTATTCACTTTCCAATGAAACCCTATCTAAGTTAGTTATTCACTAGGTAGGTGTCCATCCAAGATCTGTTAGTTATTTACTTTCTGACGTGAGTTTTCCCGATCTGGGAAATCACGTCATCCGTTTGTACTTCACATGTACAGTATATGTTGTTCATACATTTGCATATATGTATAATATATATATATACATATAAAATTATATATATATATATATATGGAGATTTTGTTTGTATATATGTTCATATATATATATATATATGCCTATACATATTGGGTTTGGTAGGTCACTCAACAAACTGCAGCACCACATTGTATGAGATGCTTTATAACCCACAAAATTGGAGGATATTCTATGGATATCCATAGATATCTATGGAGTTCTATAGATATCCATTGATATCTATGAAATTCTTTAGATATCCATAGGTATCTATGGATAGATATCTATGATTCTACAGATATCCATAGATATCAATTGAATTCTATAGATATCCGTAGATATCTTTGGAATTCTGCAGATATCCATAGATATAATTCTATAGATACCCATAGATATCTATGGAATTCTTGAGATTTCCATTGATATCTATGGATAGATACCTATGGAATTCTACAGATATCCATAGATATCATAGACATTAGACCTTTTTGAAATCTCTGAATCCCACGGACTTTCTATGAATCAATGGGTCTGAGGACACCAACGACTACGTGGCACGTGTGGAGCCCAGTGACCCCGGCGGTCACAAGTTGGCCGTGGCGCTGAAAGACGCCATCCTCGACGAGCGCCACGGCCTCGTTTCCGTCCTGGGATGAGTTGTTCGGAGAAAACCAGGATTTTTTCTGAGGGGAACCAGGAAACATTTTTTTACCTGGGAAGACCTCTCAGGTTTTTGCACCATTCACCTGGTACAAAACATCTTTGTTGCCTGAATCTGTTACAGTAAAGTTTGGTGTCCTTTGTGATTTCATATGATTTCAGATTGGGAAAGATGGGGAAATGATGGGGGATTCATGGGGATTCTAATGATTCCAGCATGAAATATGGTGATGTTATAATTTTCAGAAGGTGATTTAAGCATATTTAAGCTAGAATCATGGTGAATGCGAAAAAGAGGCTGTTTTCTACCAGCTACTGGTAATACGGATGAATCCAATGATTGGGCACCAATTCTCATGTCTCAAGTCTCAGGATGTTCATTGATGACCTTCTGGTAATTTAACAGTTCGCTATGGAAAGATCCACCATTTTTAATGGGAAAATCAACTATTTCGACTGGGCCATTTTCAATAGCTATGTTAGGTTACCAGAGGGTACCTACCTTTTCGGGTAGCTAGATTCACAAGATTCTGGAAGCCGCCTGGTCATCCCAATTTTGGAAACTCAAAGATGTTGCCCGAACATGCTGTTGAACATGCCAGAAGAAAAATTAGATACCCAAAAAAATGATTGGTCAATACATAAGAATGAACAACAATGAACAACATTTGTGGTCGGGTTTTGAATTTAGACCGCCCATAAATATGAAGTATCTTGCTATGGTTACGTAAGAGACATTGTTTTTCATGCGTTGGGACATTTCTGAGTTCAACCAGCAGAACGGACACATTTTTTCAGGTGCTGATTTTTGAATGATCTAAGTTTTGGTTGAATCTGGTACGCAATGCTGCAAAGAAGTTTCAGTTCCAAAAACCTTTACAATGAATTGAGGTTTGAGAAAACTTGACTGCAACAAATCTGTTCAGTGTTTCTTCAGGCGAACTGCCCAGCATGGCTCTGCCGCGAGCAAATTGTGAGTCCGACGGCAAACTGTGTATACCCAACAGTCAACAAGCTAAAAAACGTGGACCCACACCCACTGTTCTTTCATTTGTCCTTCAATGTTTCCCATGAAATACATGAAATGCAGCAGTGTGTTGGTATTGAAATCAGTGTGTTTCCAAGATTGATTCTGGTTGGTGCTTTCGATTTTTTTTAGTTTTTCCATTCAGTTGTGGATTTCATAATCCCAACTGACTTTCACTCCATCATTTTTCAGAGGGGTAGGTCAACCACCAACCAAACTTGATTACCATTTAGTTCGTTGATTTACCTATTAAACATGGAGATTTTCCATAGTTTTTTAGTTGGTTTATACCTATAAAGCCACAGCTTTCCTGTGCTCAAAATGTTTCGAAACATGGCATCTCCCGTGTCTCCCCTGGCGGCCGGTACGCCGGCGGTACACAATCCTGGTGATACCAGTGCCATATTGAAACAAAAACTCAGCTAGAGATCTGGGCTGGTGAAATTGCAGGAGTAAATATATATGGAACTAATAATAATATACATATAATTATATATATATATGGATATTATATATATATATGGAAATAATAGATAAAACTCAGCTACATATATATATATATATAATTGGATAATAATCAAAGAAGAATTGTGGAAATCTCACAACTATTCTTATACTGAGCTATACAGCCATTCTTTGAAACAATATGATGAGATTTTATTCATCTGGACCGATGTGACGACCCAGCTTTCATTTCTCACAGCACCAAGGTATGGTGAGGAATGAACGGGCTCCGCTGGCAGTGGCGCTTGACCCATCCATTCAAAAATTGGATGAAACATGGAGGTTGTTTCGGCCATCATATTGAGGGACCAAGATACAATGATAAACGATAGTTTATTAATTAGGGGGTACTTCCCCAATAGCCATAATATGGTTTTTAAATGATACCACCCAATTCAACAGCCTAAGGGATTATTAGTCCAGGGTTGACATTAATTATTATAAAGGATATCACGTGATATAATGAGATATCTATGAATCATTGTATTGATTCATCCGATAAAATGGCCCATGAGTTGCAGCGTTGCAGTTGGTTATCATTCATAGTTACCAACTGCTGCAGGATTTCGCAACCGTGATATGGATAGTGCTGGATAAGTTATGTTCTGGCCTCATTGGCCTACCACAGATGATGGTTAAGATTAGGTGGGAATTGCAAATCAAATATGGCAAGTGTTTTTTTTTCAAATCCACCATTTAGTTCGATGTTTTTGTTCTCATTAAATATATTACTGGTTGGTGGTTTCAAACATTTTTTCCATAATATATGGGATAATCCTTCCCATTGACTTTTATCTTTCAAGATTGTTAAAACCGCCAACCAGATTCAATCCTCAATTTGTTTGCCGGGGATTTTCCAAACAATTGCCATCGACACCGGGTGGGGTTCAAGGTGGTACCCCATAGTTAGCTAAGTTGGGGGCCACATAACTCCAATTTCACTTGGGTTTATGGTAGATATCCTATCCTTTGGGTGGGCACCACCTTGTAGGTAATACCATCTCTGGTAACTTTTCACATAGCTGCTACAAATGACCTAATTTATAGTTAATATATGTTAATATAGGTTAATATGATGATGGTTGTTTCAACTAGCTTTCCCATCACCGGGGGGGCACCACCTTGTAGAACTATGGCTTGCCCTTGACCATCTACTTAGAGGACCCACTGAAAAAAATGGGACAAAATTCGCATAAAAACTATGGTGGGCTTGAGAAATGGTTAGTTTACCCCACTTATAACTTATTTTTATGGGAACTTATAAACGGTTGATAACCCTAGGGACTGACGACTGACAGGCTTATTAACCACTTACGATCCGTGGGATGATCAATGTTGTATATACACACACGGTCTTTAAGCCTATGAATTGATACTTGTAGAGACAGAGAGAGAGGGTATTGCAAAGCACAGCACAGCAATCATTATATGTTGGTCCATCCTTTAATTAACATGTTCCAACGCTTCCATAGATTGGAGGATTGGATATGAACAGATCTTAAGGTTCTTGGAGAACATATGCTGCCAGCAGAGAAATTGCACGAACTCAGCAAGCTTGTGGTACCAGGAAAACCAGGATTGTGTACAGTTTCAATCCCAGATCCGTTAAGTTTCACTGTGCTAAACGTAGGGATTTTTTCGGGAATGATCCACTGGCTAACTATCAAGCAGATCATCCCAGCAACCCCCAGCAACCCATCCATTCCCTACGTAAAGTTTAGCACCAGTAAGAAAAAGGCGGGCAAGCGCGTTGCGACGATGGAAAGAGAAATGATTGGGATCAGCTTTGGCCTTTGGTGATGGGATTCACCCAATTTCATGTCCCTAAGTCATCACCAGAAATGGATGCAATTTTTTCATCCCCAAATCAATGGGAGATCTTCAGTTTCCTAAAATGGAGGTACTAACTTAGTACATCTTAGTACCATATGTTTGGCCATATTTTCTTGGGATCTTCCCTGAAATTTAGGCCTGAATTTTAGGCCTATCAATCGGTTCCGCTTCGTCATGGCCATTGGCGGCAAGCCACCAGCTGGTACCCGTAGCTTCACCCAAACCGATGGCATCATGGCTTGGAATGTTGACAGATGAAAACTTGGATTAACATCTTTAACACAAGGTTGTTGTTGTTGTTGTTGTTGTTGTTGTTGTTGTTGTTTAATGATGTGCTGGTTGTTGATTCTTGGGTCAATTTCTTAACGCTTGAGTCTCAATCCTGTCGACTGGAGGTGGATTCAGACAGTATTGAGATGCCTCGGCTGAGGCATATCACCTTATGAATTCTTCCCAGCAACATAGTCAGCCAAACATTGCTGGAATGTCTTTTGACATCTTTTGATATCTTTTGTCATCTTTTGACAATTTACTTTGACCTGGCCGAACTTTGTACGATCCAGAAATAAAAAAAATGATAGAAATTTAACTCACCAAAGGTCACTCGCCATCACTCGCCAACGGTCAATGGAGATTCCAAGTTTTGGATCTCCATAGGATTGGAATGATGCAGTACAGTATATAATCCATGTATATATATATATATATAGAGAGAAATGGATTATATACTGTGCAGCTTACAAAACACACATATATATATACTTTAGGGTATTCCATATATATATATATATACATATATATATACATATAACTTTCTTATGTCGTTGTTTGGTGATCAACCACGTTCTATTTCCAGATGCCATGCCAAGTGAGGTGGAGAACATCACTCACCTTGACTTGCGTGGCAACCGGCTCAATGCTGCATTTGGTTGGAAACTGATCAAGGCATCGCAGCTTGCGCAGTCGTTGCCTGGACTAGTTGATCAAAGCAAAAGCAATCAGGGTGGAGCTTCATGCCATGAACTTCAGTGGAGTTGTGGTTTTCGTGCAATTTTCTGGGGTTATTAAAAGGCCACATTTTAGCCACAAATATTTGCCCAGAAATGGCAAATCATCTATTTTGGATGGTGGCAGAGGTTGTCGGGCAGGTCCAGGTTGTCGATGCCCCCTATGTTTGTTGGTTTTTAACCTCATCTATAACTAGTTCGTTTTATCCCCTAGGACAAACGTTCACCAAGTTACTTGCATCAACTTAGCTAACTATGGAGCCCCTTCCTGTATATGAACTTAGAAAACATAGGTCATTAATACACTGGTTGGTGGTTTGGAACATGTTTTATTTGTCCATTCAGTTGGGAATAGTCATCCCAACTGACTTTCACTCCATCATTTTTCAGAGGGGTAGGTCAACCACCAACCAGAGAATACCATAATTAACCATCATTAATTAACCATATAATAACCATTACTATTACCCATTAACAGTATATTAATACATTTTACATCTTATCCCATGAAGGCCATGAAGAAGAAATACCTGAACCTGGAGTTCTGCCGTCGTCTCAGATCCTCTGGCCTCCCATGTTCACAGGCTGGATATATTATATATATACACATATATGTAAAATGGCAGTCGACTGTTGTATGAACTGTTGATGCCGGAGTTGTGCGCACTGTTGCCTTTTGCACTGTTGGGCAATGGCTCAAGGCCTGTAAGCCACATGTGAGACATGGTATGCATGTTGGGACCAATGTTACATTCTAACACGCCCCCTCGACATGTTGGCTATTGTTGCCTACATGGCGAATCTAAGAATGTTGACACTGTACACTTTACATTCATCAGTTGTTGAAGAAAGATGTTGTCTTTTGAGATAGTGTACATCTATTCATCGGAAACTAATGTTGTCAGCTGCACTCCATGTTGATGTCGCCATCATCTCTGTTGGTTTGGAGTGTTGACTCCAGGATGTTGCAGTTTCACCCTTTGTTGCTGAATTGTTCAGCCATCCCGTGCCTCCACGCTGTCCTCGATGTTGTGAGGCATGTCCTCATCATCTTCTCTGTTCTCTGGGTTGGAACTGTTGCGATACTGGTTGTACTTCGCAACGAACTGTTCCATGTTGGTGTTGGCTGTGATCCATTCGATCACTCTGGCGTTGCCCCTCAATCTCTCCATAGTCTTGTTGCCTCCCATGGAGATTTGTTGGAGATGACGCCAATTCTGAGGTGTTGACAGCAATCCCCATAGGCGAACTGTCTCATCAGTGGACAGTTGTTGGAGCCCTGTTGCCCCAGAGTATTCCAAAGATTGGAGAAAACAGATGAAATGACCGTTGTTCTCAGCAGAGATCAACGATGTTGGAAACACGTAGTTGTAGGTCCACATGTAGTTGTTGGACCAAGACAGCTCTGTTGTCACCTGATGAAGGACAGTGTTGTCCCTTGACGAGGTGACTTCCCAGATCTGTGTTGATACCTGTTCATCAACTGTGAACCGCATGACGTTGCCTGCCTGGATCTGTAATTGAGGTCGAACGTAGCCACGGTTAAAGATGTTGACCGTATTGTTGCCCAGGCGTTGGAGTTGTTTCAGCTTGTTGACAACCACACATGTCAACATCCACGTGTGGTGATTTGCTGACTCCAAATGCAACTCTGTTGCATGATAGGCACATGTTGTGACCGCGGCACCTGGGTCTGTTGACCAGATGGCTTTGTCAAACTCTGGCATGAGGATGTTGCCACTAATCCCCAAGAGTCGGTTCGTTGTTGGGCACAGCGCTGACTGATGGATCTCTGTTGGAAGGCAGATCCACCATGCTTCCAAACTGTTATTCTCCATCATCATGTTGAAGGCATCCGGGTTGAGGCCTTCAGGGTTGTTGGTCGCGCTCATCTGAATGGCCCTTGTTGTCAGGCCAATGCTGCCCAAGGTCACCTTGTGTGGGGACCTGTTCACAGGTGGAGTTGTCAACGCATTGTTGACTAGGGACATTGTTGCCGTAGGTTTCAACGATGTTGAAGCTCGAGGTCTTGTTGAACCAAACGGCTTTGATCAATAAACTTGTTGTCAACGAAATGTTGACCTTCAAACATCAGATGCAAAACATGTTGAATTCAAGAAAACTGTTGAAACACTGTACTCGAAAGTCGACATGTTGTCAAACGTGATCATGTTGCCAAATACGTCCACAATCATGTAGTACACATCATGTTGAAGAAGTATATGACATAGTTGATCATGTAGTGATACTTCATGTTACGAGGATGTAGGTGAAATAGAGGATGTTGCTGACCTTTGTCAGCACCATGGCTCTCTGGATCTGTATGTCTGTGTGTGCATGCCACGCACGATGTTCGCACGTTGTGCACGCGCTCGCACATGAACACGCATGCTGCAGTGAAACTGTTGTTGTTGCTTGTTGTTGTTTGCTCAGTGACGCTGGGTGCTGATGCCAACATCACTGATGTGACGCAAAAGCGTCTCTGTCGCGACGTACTTGGTGAAAATGTCGGCCGGGTTATTGGTCGTGTTGATCTTGACAATCCTCACAAGATCGTGTGCGACCAGTTGTTGTATGAAAAGGTGCTTGAGCTCGATATGTTTGGCTTTCTTTGATGCTCCAGTCCTGGTTGCCATGCTCTTTCCGCTTGATGAGTCGGTGTGTATGCGGATGTTGATCTTCTTCATGTTGAGAGCTTCCTTCAGGAAATTGCTGATGTGGAGTGCTTCTGTTGCTCCTGTGTTGATCGCGTAGAGTTCTGCTTCCGCGCTGCTCAGCGCGATTGTTGCCTGCGTCCTGCTTCCATAGTGGATTGTTGCTCCAAAGACTTTGATCAGAAATCCTGTTGTTGACTTCCTCGTTGTTGCACATCCTGCCCAGTCGCTGTCGACAAAGACTTGGATGTCTGGTACTGCTTCAGCTGTTGGTGTCTTGGTTGTTGGTCTTATGTATTGTTTGTAGTGTTGTGTTCCCTTGATGTACCCGAGCAAGTGTTTCAGTTTCTGCTGGTCTGCTGTTGTTGGTTGTGTCAGAGCTCTTGCAAGCTCCTTTGTTGCAAAGCCAATATCTGGCCTTGTGTAGGTCATCCATTGTAGCTTGCCAACCATTCTTCGGTAGGCTGCATGTTCTTCTTTGTTGAGTTCTTGTTCCATCTCTGATGTTGCTTTCAGAGTATTGTTGCCTGGTGCTGGTGCTGAGTTGCAGTTGAGCATGCTGGCTTCTTCCAGCAGCTGTGTTGTGTAGCTGTCTGCTAAGCTGATCTCGTAGTAGTCACCTCGTAGTAGTCACCTTTGTTGCAGATGTTTCTGCCCAGAAAGCTGATGGTGTTGCCGACTGTGAGTTCTCCTGTTGGACGGAGTAGAAGGTGTTGCTGAATGCTTTTGAACAGCTTGTGAACCGTCTCCTGTTGTCCAATGAAGAGCAGGTCGTCGACGTAGCATAGTATGTATGCATCTCCTCCAGGTGTTGCGTAAACGTTGGGCTCGCTGACAAGTCGTCGTAGTCCAAGTTGTTGCATCACCTCTGCTAGGTGATTTTGCCATGCTTTTGGGCTGCTGCGTAAGCCATAGATGGCTTTGTTGAGTCTCCAAACGATCTGGTCGAAGGCGTTGTAGAATTCTGCTGGTGGATACATGAAAAGATCTGCTGTTGCTGCTGCGGCATGTAGAAAGGCTGTTGAGATGTCTCCTGTGAGACAAATCCAGTTGTTGCAAAGTGCTAAGACAAGTAGCATCCTTAGCACGCAGAAGATTGGTGTTGATGCAAAGATGTCGTTGTTGTCGTTGATCTCCTCAGTGTAGCCCTTTGCTACAATTCGTGCTCGAACTGTGTTGCCTTTCTGTCGAAGGACCCATCTTGATTTGATGATCTTCTTGCGTTGTTCTGGTGTAAGTTGGCTTATGTGTACCTCTGTGTACACTCCTTGTTCCTTCATTGACTTGATTTCTTGCTTCATTCCTTCCGTTGTTTGTTCTTTTTCTAAACCTTCGGTATTGCTCACCCAAGGTTCCAGGAGAATCTTTTCAGCTTGTATCTCCTGTTCATCTTCGTTGGAGGTTGCTTCTATCTTCTGTCCTTTCCTCGTTGTGACTGTGACTTGTGATATCCTCATCCTTGTTGTTGGTGGCTCCTGAGCTGTGTCAGGTCGGCTGGCTGCTGTGGCTCTTTCTGTTGTCCTTGCTTGCTTTGGTGAGCTGCCTTGTGTAATCTCATCTGTTACTTCTCTTTTGCTTTGTGTTGGCATTGGAAGTGCTTGCTTTGCTTGCTGTGTTGCTGGCGCTGTTGCCATTGGAAGGTCCGTAAGTGCTGGTGGTGGTGTAGCGTGTGGTTGTACCATGGCTTTTGGTTGTGGACTCTGCTGAGTCTGTGTGCTTGTTGTTGTCTGCTGCTTTGCTGCAGCAGGTTGTGGTAGTACCACAATGCTTGGTGTTGTTGGTGGTATCATGGCTGGCGAAGAGTTGATGATGTCCATCAACTGCTTGTTGTACTTGTCTGGCTTGATTTGTCTTCGAATGGTCCTTGCTTTGACCACTTTGTTGCTGATGCCAAGTATGTTCTCGTTTGTTGAGTTGTCCTTACCTAGCCAGATGGCTGGGTAGAACCTTGCTTCCATCTTTGGCATCTGCTTTGCTGTTGGTAGCATGTAGAGAACTGTTTCACCAAATTCACATATTGGTGTTTTGTGTTCTTTGCCCCATCGTCTATAGTAGCTTGTGTTTCCATCTGAGTGAATGGAATACCTGTTGAGCAGGTATGCTGCGTGTTTGACAAGCCACGGCATGATGGGATGCTTGCTGTTGAGCTTGATGCCATAGTTGGTCTCCAGTTGGAGTTTGAGGGCTCTAACTTGGCCAATCAGTGTTCTGTGGAAACGTTCAACGCTTCCTTGTGCTTGTGATGTGTAGGCTGGTGCTTGCCTGACTGCTATGTTGCTACCCATGGCTGTTGCCACCATCTTGAGCAAGGAGATGATAAAGTCTTCCTGGTCTGATTGAAGAACGGTGTTGTTGAGAATTGCATGTGTTCTGCCACATTCCATCAGGAATTGTTGAAGGCAAACTGACAGGTATTGTACGTGCTGCGTCTTGTCCTCAAGTTGGACTGCCATACACATGCCTGTTTCAACGTCCACTGCTGTAAGGACTGATGTTGTTTGCTTTTCTCCTAATGCTTTGTAGTACATCAGATCCACTTGGATCACTGGTGTTTTGCTTGTTTGCTTTGGATGGTTGTCCTGTCTTCCTTTGCTTTGTACACATGTTGGACACCAGCTTCTGTAGGGAAGGTGTGTGAGCTCGTGTTCTCTTCTTTCTTGTTCTGTTGGTTGTTGTGGTGTTGGCACTCCTTTTGCTCTCTTGGCTTCTTGTTGCTCCTCTGGCTCATCTGTGATGAACTCATCTTTGTATGCTGCGTTTTCTTCAAAATTTGTTGAGCCTGTCCACTCTATGTCGAGTGTTGCTCTCCTCTTTGTCGTCCAGTCATCATCTATTCTATATCCTCTGTTGCCACTTGTTGGCTTCACAATTGTTTGTCTCCATGTTGTCAGTCTTGTCACGTCTGGTCCATCATCTGCTTGTTGTGGAATGTACATGTCCCTTCTTGGTTGGACATGCACACGTTTCCAATATGGACCTTCTTTGATCCAATAGTCCTGTGTTGGACTGACTTCCTTTGGATGTGGAATTGCTGTTTGATATGGCTGCGTTGCGGTCATTGCTTGGTCTGTTGGCCTTACCTCTGTGAGAGGCTTCTTCACGTTGTGCCGATACATTGGTGCTTGTGGTTGGTCGGCTGTGGTTTGTTGATATGGTGTCGCTGGCTCTTTGGCTGGTGGAAGTGCTGGTTGTGGTGGTATGTTGCCTGCAAGTACTGTTCCACGTTTCACTTTGAACCATGTTTCTCCTGTCCAGTTGTTTCCTTGTATGATCCTCTTCTGTTGCTTCTTGTCGAGGTCTTGGTATGCTTCTTCGATGACCTCTGTGTTGTTGTTCGGTCTTTGTATGATTGTTCTTCTGTAGTTCTCCAACCTTTCTGCTGGAACTGGACATCTACTGTCTGGCATGAACAATGCCTTGCGTGTTGTCCTGTGGACTCTTACCAAGAAACCTTGGCTGTTGAATGTCCATAGGTCATTCTTGTTGCGAAGGATTTCCATGCCTGTTGGTGTCAGTGTGACTGGTGCTATTTTTGCTGTTGTTCCTTCTGCTGTCTGGCTGACTTCAAGTCTCAAGTTGGCTGGAAGTGTGATCAGCACAACTGGCAAGAAGTATAGGCCTTCTCGTTGTTTGAGTGCTGAGTTGAATCCCTTGGTGTGTGTGTGATTGTTGGTGTTTCGTTGAGTTGTGTGTTGAACCCTTGTTCTGCCAGTCTTGTTACTGACATGATGGGTTGCGCCACATCACACACATAGAAGGGAACAACTATTGTTTGCTTGTTGGTGTTGTGCATGTACACCCATTTGTAGCCATGCACTGGGATATCCTCATCTGTTGCTGTCCTCAACCTAGGTCCTTGTCCATGTTGTAGTGGATACAGTGGTGTGTCTGGTGCAAACCATGTTGGGCAAACGTGTGTTGCTGCTCCACTGTCGATCATAATGTCCACCTCGTTGTCTCCTCTCTGCTGCTGCACTGCGTGAGCTGTGGTGGTTGCTTCATTGTGGGCACTTGCTGCCTGATGGCCCAGTGCTCCCACAAGTTGTATTGTTGGTGTCTGCGTGTTGGTTTGTGGCGCTGGCAAAGCTAGTTGTTGTTGTTGTTGTTGGACTGGCTGGATATTGTAGTTGCCTGACTGGTCGTTGCTGTACCAGTAGTTGTCGTACCCACTGTTTGGGTCATACCATTGGGATGTTCCATCCTGGTTCTGTTCCATCCTGGTTCTGTTCCTGCGGTGTCTCTGTCATGTTGTACACCGCTGTTCGGCAATCCTTTGCCAAGTGGCCCTGTTGACCACATCTGTAGCATATTGCTGTTGGATTCTTTCCTTTTCCTTTGTTGGGAATTCCTTTCGACTTTCCTTTGTTGCCTTTCTCTACTCCTTTTGGCTGATACCATTGCTGTTGTTTTCCTTTGCCTTTTCCTTTGTTATAACTGCCGTAGCCGCCGTAGCCCTTTCCTTGTTGGTATCCTCTTCCTTTGTGACCTCCTTTGTTGAATCCTTTTCCTTTGTTCTTTCCTTTTCCTTTTCCTTTGCCTTTGTATGTTGCTCCAATGTCCATTGGAGCTGGGCCTCCTCCTAGATTGCTGCTGACTGCTGAAGACGACTGTTGTTGAAGTCTTGAGAACGCCGTGGTGGTCCTGTAGTACTCCATGATTGTTGTCCTCACCTCAGCATATGTTGGTGTTGCACTGGCATTGAGGTGTAAGTGTTGTTGGAGTGGTCCTGTTGTCTCATTCATGAGAACTGCTATCTTCACTTGGTCTGGTAGTTGTGCATTGTTGTCACGCTCGTAACGTGCAAGCTCAAATTCCCATGTTGAGAAGGACTCCTCAAAGTTGTTGGTGTCGAACTTGGGTTTGAGTAGTTTTGTGAGGTAGCCTATGCTTCTTGTTCCAACAGGTATTGCAAACCTGTTGCAAAGTTGCCTGTAGACTTCCAAGCCCATTGCGTCTTGGTACTGCCTGCATATTGTTGCTGCTGGGCCGCTGGTGATGTTGATGAGGATGTACTTGAGGTTGTTACACAGTTGTGTCCACTTCTCTCCTTTATTGTTGTTGCTGCACCAAGCAGCTCTGCATCTGTGAGCACTGCCGTTGCTCGTTCTGCTCTTGACAGCAGCTGTGGAAAGATGTTGTCTTGTAGGCCCATGTACGCTGAGAACTTGTACTTCCATTCCTCAAATGTTGCATAGTTTCCATCGTATGTTGGAGGTTTCAACTTCAGCCTGTGTGTTGATGCTAGGGCTTCTGCTTGTGCTTCTCCTGCTGTTGGCGATCCTATCTCATATGCCGTTGCCATCCTTGTTGTTGAGAGTCCCCCACACTGTGTAGTTGGGATCAAGCCCTCTTCCTGTGCGCTTTGTTGTTGTGTTTGTTTCCTTTCCTTGTCGTTGCAGTGGTGGTGTGTTGGGCCGCTACCCTTTGTTGCTCCAGCTGTTGTTGAGAGTCCCCCAGTGTTCTGGGATCAAGCCCTCTGCCTGTTGGAGCTCACCTGGATGCTTCCAGGATCACTGCTCCGCTACCATGTAAAATGGCAGTCGACTGTTGTATGAACTGTTGATGCCGGAGTTGTGCGCACTGTTGCCTTTTGCACTGTTGGGCAATGGCTCAAGGCCTGTAAGCCACATGTGAGACATGGTATGCATGTTGGGACCAATGTTACATTCTAACAATATATTTATATATATATGATATATATATAATATAATATATGATATATATATATATATAATATATAAATATAATATGTAAATAGACCCATCTATGTGGGGCTTAAAATCATGGTCCATGGTTTTCCTGCGGATTTTTCTTGGAACCAGTTGAACCAATGCAATGAATGTGAGCATTCGATGTCATTTAAAATGAAACCTGGACCCCCCCAAATCCCAGGAATTGCACTAGAATCTAGTGACCCTTTTTCTGCGGAAAACGATGTCAAATTGATGAAGACTCCTTATTTTTTAATGAAACTCCTGGAAATTCATCCTAACCCATCACTTGTGGATGTTGCGGGCTATATGCAAGGTTTCTGCAAGCGGTTTTGTTTGCATGTTTGATGTAGATTTTGCTGTTCAAAAACATAAAGAACTCCCACAAAGATAAGTGTCAACCTCCCGTAAAAACCGTCAAACTCCCACAAATCCCAAAACATCATTGAATCGAACTTCCAGAACCCACCCCATCACATCATTGACTGCAAAACTTGTGGTCACCGAGAAAGTTCTCGGAAAAGAGTTCTCCAGGACAGGGATTGGAAGCAGGATGTTGTGTGTCAAACATGGAGACTTGTTATGTGGGGGATCTTATCCACGAGAAATGTGCAGAAATTTTAATCTAAACAAAGGTTTGGGGGGGTGTGACCTTTTTTGATTTGGAGTTAATACTGCGAAATTCGTGGGAAGATAACACTTCTTTGACCTGCCATGAATCCCATATTCCAACTTCAAAATCGCAACAAAAATGTTGTTCGACCCAATTTTGTTTGTCGTCTTTTTTGTTCATGACATATCCAGATAGGCGGTTTATAAACCTAATCCCAGTCATTTTCTGTGCAACTTCCGGTGCCATGCCATGGGAAAAGCCATGAGTTCCCCCGGATCACCATGGCCTCGGCGCCGAGGTAACGGCATTCCGCTTCGGGCCTTGAAGATGAACACCATCGAGGTCCTGGACCTGTCGGGATCGACAGGACGTTGTGGAAAGGTGGGAGTCGGCTCCGGGTGCATGAGAAAACCACATGTGTTTAATATATGGAATGATATATACATATATATATAAAGATATGGATATATGGATATGTGGATTATGTGGTTTTGATTTAGTTTTGATATGATTTGATTCATGGTTAAACGATCGATCAGATGGATTTCCATGGCTTTTTGGGATGAATCAGATCGAGATCTTGGATACGTTGGATGAATTCCCAGGTGGATTTGTTTATGGTATAAATATGGGGGAAAATACATAGAATCTACAGGAAATCTACAGGAAATCTACAGGAAACCATAGAATTCACATATTTCAATAGTTGGTTTGAAAATCTACAGGAAACCATAGATTTTCCCATTAAATATGGGGGTTTCCGGTTAAAATTTTCCCGTGAAAACCAATCCATTGAATATTGGGAGAATCTATAGGGGATACTCTCTGGATATTTGTGACATAGCTATTGAAAACGGGCCAGTCGAAATAGTGGATTTACCCATTGCAAATGGAGATTTTCCATAGTTATGTTAGTTTACCAGAGGGTATGTATAATTGATTTTGTTACTTTTTTGGGGGTTCTTAAGAAAATCCATAAAATGAGTGTGGTCCTGTGTGGTGCAATGATGTGCAGTTTCTTAACTCCGGAGAACCCCTCGGGATGTTCAGTGGGTAGGAATCAACCAGGCTTCGTAAAGAAAACGGGTTAACATTGGTGTTTTTGTTGGCTGTGTGCTGTATACAATTCCTCAACTATATGTTTAACTAATGTTCGTTTGGTCAATCTTAGATGGGTAGAAACTAATCCGAACTAGTCTTTTGCTATGGGATTATCAATGGATTATCTAGGTTCACCAGTTAAGAATTTGTTGAAAATTGTAGTAGCTAGGGTATCAAAAATATCAAAGATTGGCCATGTTGGCCATGTCTTTCTTTTTTTCGCTGCACTACATCAAGTGCTTGCCCTCAGAATCATGGCATAAGTTTTCGCTAGTCCTGGAGGGTCAACTTGGTGCATCCCAGTTTGTAAATGGCTCATACTCCCAGCTATATAGATACATGATACATATATATATATATACATATATATATATATACACATAGAATTATACTATGGGATGAACTAGAAGCTCTATATATACAGTATATACATGGATGAAATAAACCACGGATCCAAAGTGGGGCAGCCGTGCCTTTCTAAGGTCGCCCTGTGCGAGCCACATCGGCATGTCGCGAGCTCGGACACGGAGTTCACCTCAGCATGGTTTGGCTTTCGGAAAGAGTTAGGCAATGTTAAGCAGAGAACATGAACCAACAGGATATATATATATATATAATTTTATATATACATTTATGTACATATATAATCATATATATATGATTATATGTATATATATAATACAAAATCTGAAAATAGAATCTATCCTCATTCCAAGATGTTTTTCTCCATATGTTTCTCAAGGGAACTGAAGCTCCCTGGAACGTCGAGGCCATGGCAAGAGGATTCCAAGGAAGCCGCCATGGAATTTGCCAATCGTGGTATGTGCCGACGACATGCCAACTGCTGTGGGTTGTCATTGACCGATGTTCTTTTTTTTTTCGGAAACAAATATAGAGGCTGGTTGAAAGTTCCAGTTACACCGCTTAAAAAAAATAGCATTGACGCATATATTGGTGGTTTGGAACTGATTGGTGGTTTGGAACATGATTTTTATTTTTCCATTCAGTTGGGGACATTTCATCATCCCAACTGACGCACTCACTCACTCCATCATTTTTTCCAGAGGTCAACCAACAAGCAGGTCATTAATAAGCATACACCATATCTATTGATTATTATATAACCATATTATCCCATTAATATCCCATACATTTCCAGAGGGGTTGGGGTCAAGCACCAGTCGTTATGACTTGCGTCGAGTCGATGTTTCTCTGTGATGTCTGGAAGGTGAAGGCCGCGGAGAATATGTGTAATATAGGATATAACATATAATATACATATATATATATATACACGATGATATATATATATATACAATAATATATCTAAAATATAATATATATATATATATATTCTATATATATATATATTCAATATATATATATATATACAGGAAACGACAGAATTATGGAAAAACAAAACCGTTTCAATTTACAGGCGCCGCCTGTCTATGATAGAAAAGTTACGAACCTTTTTTTTTTCCATAGTTATTTTTTCCATAATTATTTTTTTTCCATAATTCTGTCGGTGAGTGACTGTATGTCCATCGATTCGCAATTTGAATGCATTTTAAGGGGGAATATTGAATTATAGAAAATATGTGTCTAAAGATCTGGTATATGCCCCTAAGTCTTCCATAGTGGTACCAACAAAGGAAAAACAATTGCACCACCAAAACTCATTGTTGTACGTACATACATATGCGGGATGTATCCTTTTGCCAAGCCACCAATTGGGTTGATACTACATACTTGCATTTGCATACATATTTCCATAACCCCCCAAAAAAAGGGGTTTGAATTGTGGATCCATGACATGTCCAACAGGTGGAGCCCCAAACATTAATTATGGAAAAAATAATTATGGAAAAAATAATTATGGAAAAAATAATTATGGAAAAACCGGTCAATCTGCCCTAGCCCCCTGATTTTACAGGAAAAAACAATTATGGAAATAATGGCCACCTCCAAGAATTATGGAAAAAAAAGGTTCGGATCACTTCCGGGATATTTTGAACCCTTATGGGGAAAAACCTAATTATGGAAAAATCGGACGCAGGCGCCGCCTGTCTAAGTTGAACGTTTTTTTTTTCCATAATTCTGTCGGTGACCATATATATAAGTAAGTAAAATGGAGTCTCCAATAATCTTCCCCAATGTCAAAAACTGTCCGCTTGTTGTAAGAAGAACCACAGAAGTGTGGTGCAGAAGGATCTCAGATTGAAGTTCTTCCCTTGCTGCTGATGGCTTAGAACCAAGGTTCCACGACATTTTCTCAAGAGAAAAGACATATCAAAAAATGGTTTGAAGTCAGATTCTTTCATATTCTTTTATGCGTCACTTGCCACACCAAGAGCAATATATCCATAATTTTGCATAGTGTCGATGTCTGAAGCTGTTTTATACTGATTTTAAACAGAGTTTGCATATGCAGAGACGCAATGGGCGAAATTAGCGATACCCCTAGCGGTACCTTAGCGATACCAACTTGGTCAAAAGGCAGCCCCGACCACAGATAGACGATATTCCCTCTCTTCCTTTCCTCTTCCTTTCCTCTTCCTTTCCTTACACCGATCATTCATTTCAGCTGGTGGCCCAGGAAATGAAGTCGGAAAGCAAAAAACAAAACCAACAACCGAGTTTTGGCGTTCACTCAAGTTGACCAGCTTGGCTGCCGTGCACATATTGTGCATTCCATTTGCTGCGATGTGTTCCTCCATCATTTTCACAAGTACAAAACATAACAAAATTATGTGTAGCGAGCCCTTCAACTTACTTTTGAGCAAGGCAAAGACAATGAGTTTTGTCGGCGACTGAGTTTTGTCGGCGACGCAGTCAAGGCCCAATCAAAGAGGATAACCCATCACAACAAAACCGCACCTTGGTTGGCTTTTCTATGATTTCACTGGCCTCGATCAGGTATCCAGGTAAGTCCAGCAAATCCCTGCCATTTTGGGGGACGAGACCCCTCAGATCATGGCAGGAGCTTTAGCCTGCACAGTGTTGATTTAATTGATTCAATCCCTTCTTCGTTGTGGCAGGTACGGTATTGAGGTGGTGGGTGCCATTTTCTTGGCACATTTTTTGCGGCTGAACACCTCTTTGACCACGTTCAACTTCAGGCGGAGTCCACATTGGGTATTTGGCGTGTTAGCTTCTGATAATCTCAGCCGGCAAATGGTAAATTCATGGATGTTTTTTTTTTGATTGCCAGGCTAGATATCCATGTGTGTTTGAAACCAATGTTGGATCAGAATGATTGAGGAAAGCAACTCGAAGCAACACGCCTTCTGGCCTTGTGTCTATCCTGGATCCACCATCCCTGGTTCGTTGTTGGGAGAAGATGGCCAAGATGGTATACGAGTGAGAAAATCAAGGGTCGAGATTAATGATTAATGATTAATGATTGTTGACTAATGATGAATTATTATTGATGATTATTGAATAATGTTTGTTGATTATTAGTTGATGATCAATGATGGTTGATTGGTTAATGATTTAATTAATATCAATACGGTATTAATGATTAATGAGTACTAATGGTTAATGAATGTTATATGATTTATGATATCTTTTGTACAGGGAATCTGCAAATCCGAAGAGCTCTTGGGTGATGGGTGGCCATGAGGGCCCCGTTTATGATAGATAAGTCGGTGACCATGACTCCAAGAAGTATGCTTTCTGAATGTTTCATATACACATGAATTCATATATATATACATATCTAATTATATATATATATATGTATATATACTATGCATATATACTGTATACACACATATATATATATATGATGTATAACCAACCAACAAACATCACAGGTTGGTGATGTACCCTACAAGAATCATCCGTAACAGAGCGCAGGCGCGCAGGCTTAGCCGTTCCGATCCGTTTCGATCCATAGGATCCGTGGGATCCTCCAGGTGTTTTTCAGCCAGTAAATTTAGAGCTTGATACTGAAAATTGGTGACTGGAACCATGGAATTTTATGACTTCCCCAGTTGGTTCTTTAGTATGGGACAATGATGGTTAATGATGGTTAAAGATGGTTAATAATGGTTAATAACATCTGGTTGGTGGTTTGGAACCATGGAACTTTATGACTTTCCATTCAGTTGGGAATGTCATCATCCCAACTGACTATTTTTTTTGGAGGGGTTGAAACCACCAACCAGCATATATTATATATACATATTATTATGTATATAGTCCGAATTGATATGTTGATCCTGGAAAATTTTACCCATTGATCCTTAAAAATTTGTCGGTTGATGTCAGTCCAAATTGTTGGAAAGTCATCTTCCAATCCCAAAGTCATGGCGTCGCAGCCCGAGCGGCCGTAGGCTGAACCATGTGGAGAAGGATGGTGCCAAGGCGGGGCGTGCAGATGCGTGCAGCCAAGAAGAATCGTTTTTTTGGATGTGCCATAAACAGATGAATTACCCCAGATATCCAGAAGATCAGCTTATAAACCACAAACAGATTCCACCTACAATTTCTGGCCCCACATCCCATGAAAAACATCGTGAGCAACGCTGCAGCGAGGATTTTCTACCGCATCCACTGCACCACTGGGGTGACTCAATGGTCGAATCCGTGATGATAACTCCCGCAGCCTTGGACAGCCTATATATTCATCATATGTTGATTTCAAAATTAATCCGAGTATATCCAAGATTTATCCAAGTACTCGTAATATCTATATCCAGTATGAAAGAATTCCGTTTTTGCTAGTTATACCCTCTGGTAAACTAACATAACTATGGAAAATCACCATTTTCAATGGGAAAATCCACTATAAATGGCCATTTTCAATAGCTATGTCAGCTATTACCAGAGGGTATCCCATTTCATATCCCATGAAAACAGCAGAGTATGCCAGGCCTTAGCACAAAGTTTGCTGGGCAACGCGCAGACAGTCTTGCAGACGGTGGGGAACTCAATGGTGCTGCTTACACCCAAACACATGATGGGCTATGCGTCGCAACTGCATTGGTAACAGCATTGGCAAAGGAGCCTTTTAGCATCTTTTAGCCACAAACATGCGTTTGTGCGGGTTTCTATGGCAGTGGCAGTCCGCTTTCTTGCATTACTCAAACATTGATTTCTCAGGTGCCTAGGTTTTCTTAGTTTTATCCGAACTATTGCGTCTTGTGCATGTGTATATTATAATATACACTATTATTCATCAGTGTCGTTTTGCTGGTTATCCAATTACATAATATGTAATTATCATATATATATAATATAGATTACTGGCATCTATGCAACCCAAAGGTCTTATGAAGTATATATTGGTTGGTGGTTTGGAACCATGGAATTTTATGTTTCCATATTGGGATTTTCATCATCCCAACTGACTTTCATATTTTTTAGAGGGGTAGGTCAACCACCAACCAGATATGGTTTGTGTGAAAATAGAGCACCACCAGATTTTTTACGGTTCCGCATTAAATTGTCCTCGTAAAATTGCCATTTGTTGGTGTGGATCCCATGTTCAAAGCTCACTATCCCCATTCAAACTCCCATGATCTCCCATGATCATTATCAATCTCCCTCTTTCATGGGGGAATATCCCATGATCAAACCTACAATACATATCAGATTGATATATCGGGTAGGTCACAAACCAGCCAATTTTTTTTAAACACATGTTCTGCACTGAAATCATCTGAAATCCCATTCGAATCACCATTCGAATCACCATCAGATTGTTGATCATATCATCAGATCTCCCCGTTGGATTTCTCGGGGGACCGGGTAGCCAAATGTATAAACCATGTTAGCCATCTACCCCAAAAAACTACCATTTGGGTACCATGATACTTATGGGTACCCAATAACTATAGTTACATCATGTTATATCTACCATAAACATCCATAAACCATATAGAATTCAACCACTTCTCTTCAAAAACTGAACGCGAAATCGAACGGGGGCCCCATTCTGTACCAATCTTCACACCGACAGAGGTAGACCATTTGTAATTGGACCGATGCTTGGAAGCTGTAGACCTCCAACTGTGGGACAAATACGACGGGCCCCCAATAAGCTAACTATGGCGAAGTGGAAAATCAACATGGTTCATTTCATTGCTATACTATAAATCATAAGATATCTATATATTAACTACAAATGGACATGTTCAAAAAAACTATGTGAATAGTTACCAGATGGTATTACCGGTAAGTCGTTGCTACGTCCTTGAACTGTGAAACACAGTTCTCAACGTCGCACAGGTCAACACTATGGGTCCGACTAAGATGAAGTGACCTGGTGATGGGACATGGGGCATGGGGCTGTGAGATTCAAACAATATATCATCAATATGGTTTTGGGGTGTTTTTGGAGAGAGTTAGAGAGTTGGTTTGTTGATGATTTCACTGTTCAATATATAAATATATATGTTGTTGTTTGTTTTTTTCCAGTCCTCTTTGGAGGTTGGTGATTTCCAAAAAAAATCCCAGAATCCTTGATGTTCAAGCCTTTTTTTTTGATTGATCATGCGACTCAACGAGCAGAAATCAGATGGTCTCAATGCTAAATCTGGGATATCTCTTGGGATGGACCGGTAAAGCAAAAAAAAGGCACTGACTTTTGCCAGTGAGTTCAACTTGTTGCAAATTGCGTTGTTCAGCAAACATCCTGTGGCGATTCCGGCAAGATATATGACCTCTTCTTCGTGTTTGTTTCTGTCCGTAGTTCCAGCTTAACTGTACCAAAGGTCCAAAGGTAAGCCATGGTAAACCCTGGTTATGTTGACCGATGGACTATATAACTTGTGTTTGCCCAAACTGATCATATAAATTGAGGAACATATCGTGTTCATGACAAAAACAAGCATTTTCCAACACATTCCCACGTATACGTCCAAGAAATTTTGCCTTTGTTCAACATTTTCCCATATATGTTCCCATAATATGTCTATGCCAACACACATTTGCCTGTTTCATCAAATTCCCATAATAATATATCATCATATATCTATCATTTCATATCTCATATTGCCTACATATTCCCATCATATATTTACAAACAAACCCATATTTACTGTGTTTTTTTCCCAGGCGTTTTCCGCGACTGATTTGCTGAGGCCGGGTATTGACTTTGGCCACTTTAAGACCGGCCACTTGTGCCTGGGACGATTTGAGCAAAGGGAGATCGCTGTGAAAATACGAATTGTACTGGGTAGGATGTTTTTTTTAATCCACACTATATATATATATTTATTTATTTATTTATATTTATGTACACTACCCAATGATATATACGTAGTAATATATATATATATGCATAATAGCTAAACATATAGCTATTATGTATTTATATATATAGGTGTATATATATATATATATGTATTTGTGGTTGCTTCTTGCTCTTAGAGGATACCCTTTATGTATATATATATATACATATGTACACATTACTGGGTAGTGATAATGATCAAAGGAAGTTTAGGGGGAGAAACTTCCGTGTTACGGACTTTTAGAATGTCAGGGAAAGAGTTAGTCAAAGAAAGAGTTAGTGAGGGAAAGAGTTAGTCAAAGAAAGAGTTAGTGAGGGAAAGAGTTAGTCAAAGAAATAGTTGGTGAGGGAAAGAGTTAGTCAAAGAAAGAGTTAGTGAGGGAAAGAGTTAGTCAAAGAAAGAGTTAGTGAGGGAAAGAGTTAGTCAAAGAAAGAGGTATTGAGGGAAAGAGTTAGTCAGAAGAAATGTTAGTTGGCGGGAAAGTAGTTCAGTCAAAGAAAAGAGTAGTGAGAAAAAAGTTATCAAAGAAAGAGTTTATGTCAAGACAGAGTTAGTCCAAGAAACGAAGGGTAGTCAAAGAAAGAGTTAGTCAAAGAAACAGTTAGTCAGGGAAAGAGTTAGTCAAAGAAAGAGTTAGTCAAGGAAAGAGTTAGTCAAAGAAAGAGTTAGTCAAAGAAAGAGTTAGTCAAAGAAACAGTTAGTCAGGGAAAGAGTTAGTCAAAGAAAGAGTTAGTGAGGGAAAGAGTTAGTCAAAGAAAGAGTTAGTGAGGGAAAGAGTTAGTCAAAAAAAAAGTTAGCAAAGAAAGAGTTAGTGAGGGAAAGAGTTAGTCAAAGAAAGAGTTAGTGAGGGAAAGAGTTAGTCAAAGAAAGAGTTAGTGAGGGAAAGAGTTAGTCAAAGAAAGAGTTAGTGAGTGAAAGAGTTAGTCAAAGAAAGAGTTAGTGAGTGAAAGAGTTAGTCAAAGAAAGAGTTAGTGAGGGAAAGAGTTAGTCAAAGAAAGAGTTAGTGAGGGAAAGAGTTAGTCAAAGAAAGAGTTAGTCAAAGAAAGAGTTAGCAAAGAAACAGTTAGTCAGGGAAAGAGTTAAAGAGTTAGTGCGGGAAAGAGTTAGTCAAAGAAACAGTTAGTCAGGGAAAGAGTTAGTCAAAGAAAGAGTTAGTGAGGGAAAGAGTTAGTCAAAGAAAGAGTTAGTGAGGGAAAGAGTTAGTCAAAGAAAGAGTTAGTGAGGGAAAGAGTTAGTCAAAGAAAGAGCAAAGAAAGAGTTCGTTAGGGAACGAGTTAGTCAAAGAAATTGTTCCCGCAATGTAAATGGGATTGCAAGTGGTGCTGGTGGATGAGTTGCCGATGGAGTTTTGAAGGAAGTCTCGCACGAAATGCGTTTTTGAGAGATAGCAGATGCACGAAACCCTATGTTTTTCCATACAAAGTCCGTCCCCGAACCTCGATGATCTACCTCTGCGGTGCGACGGTTGCGAGACTGTCTCGTGTGTGGTCGGATCATGCTCGGATCATGGGCGGATCATGCTCGGATTGGTTCCGCATTGTAAATGGGGTGTCACCTGTTTTTCGTGCATGTGCGGTCGACAGAATTCCATTGTGATTTGCAACTGTAGGATCGTTCCCGCAATGTAAATGGGATTGCAAGTGGTGCTGGTGGATGAGTTTCTGATGGAATTCCATTGTGATTTGCAACTCTAGGATCGTTCCCTCACTGTAAATGGGATTGCAAGTGGTGCTGGTGGAGGAGTTGCCGATGGAGTTTTGAAGGAAGTCTCGCACGAAATGCGTTTTTGGCGCTAGTGATTTTCCTTCTAAAAATCCTTTTAAAAAGTGCTTCAAAATCGTCTTTTTTTTCGCTCTGGCGTCGAGATCCGGTTTTGGAGCTACAATTTCCGACGCCGTTGCGCGTAGTTCTATTGTGTTTTGCAACTCAGTCTCCGCAGATCGCATTGTAATGGCTGCGTCAAGGTTGCTTCATGCTGTGGCTGCATGCGTAATACTATTGTCTTTTGCAGCTGGACTTTGTAAATCGTATTGGAGTGGCTGCATGAAGGCTGCGACAGTGATTTGTCAGCAGATTTTCTCCATTTTGGCGCTAGTGATTTTCCTTCTAAAAATATTTTTAAAAAGTGCTTCAAAATCGTCTTTTTTTCGCTCTGGCGTCGAGATCCGGTTTTGGAGCTACAATTTCCGACGCCGTTGCGCGTAGTTCTCTTGTGTTTTGCAACTCAGTCTCCGCAGATCGCATTGGAATGGCTGCGTCAAGGTTGCTTCTTGCTTTGGCTGCATGCGTAATGTCTTTTGCAGCTGGATCTCGTACATCGTCTTGGAGTGGCTGCATGAAGGCTGCGACATGGATTTGTTAGCAGATTTTCTCCATTTTGGCGCTAGTGTTTTTTTGTTGCACGTAGGTTTAGAGCAGTGGGAAGTGTGGGGCGTGAAGAGTGCAGTGTGAAGTGTGCAGTGTGAAGGAAGCAGTGGGAAGTGAGAAGTGTGAAGTGTGGAGTGTGAAGTTTAAGTTTGGAGTGCGAAGACAGCAGTGTGAAGTGTGAAGTGTGAAGTGTGAGGTTTGGAGTGTGAAGGAAGCAGTGAGAAGTGTGAAGTGTGGACTGTGAAGTGTGAAGTGTGAGTGAAGTGTGGAGTGTGAAGTGCGAAATGAGAAGTGTGAAGTGTGAAGTTTGGAGTGTGAAGTTTGGAGTGGGAAGGAAGCAGTGAGAAGTGAGAAGTGTGAAGTGTGGACTGTGAAGTGTGGAGTGTGAAGTGCGAAGTGTGAAGTTTGGAGTGTGAAGGAAGCAGTGAGAAGTGAGAAGTGTGAAGTGAGAAGTGTGAAGTGTGGACTGTGAAGTGTGGAGTGCGAAGAGCGCAGCGTGAAGTGTGAAGTGTGAAGTGTGAGGTTTGGAGTTTGAAGGAAGCAGTGAGAAGTGTGAAGTGTGGACTGTGAAGTGTGAAGTGTGAGTGAAGTGTGGAGTGCGAAGTGCGAAGTGAGAAGTGTGAAGTGTGAAGTTTGGAGTGTGAAGTTTGGAGTGGGAAGGAAGCAGTGAGAAGTGAGAAGTGTGAAGTGTGGACTGTGAAGTGTGGAGTGTGAAGTGCGCAGTGAGAAGTGTGAAGTTTGGAGTGTGAAGGAAGCAGTGAGAAGTGAGAAGTGTGAAGTGAGAAGTGTGAAATGTGGAGTGTGAAGTGTGAAGTGTGAAGTGCGAAGTGAGAAGTGTGGACTGTGAAGTGTGAAGTGTGAAGTGTGGACTGTGAATTGTGAAGTGTGAAGTGTGGACTGTGAAGTGTGAAGTGGGCAGTGTGAAGTGTGAAGTGTGAGGTTTGGAGTGGGAAGGAAGCAGTGAGAAGTGAGAAGTGAGAAGTGTGGAGTGTGAAGTGTGGAGTGTGAAGTTTGGAGTGCGAAGAGTGCAGTGTGCAGTGTGAGGTGTGAGGTGTGGAGTGTCGAGGGAAGGACACGGTCGGGACAGGTTGTCTTTGAACTATAGGTCATTTATGTTTGGGAAACTTCCGCCGCCGGCTTGCCCGGGTCTATGTTAAAGTATAATATATATTATGTAATGATAGGTTTAGCAAAGATGTTATCTTGAATTGGAGTGTTGTCGCACTTGGTGTTTTCACAAACACCACCCGGGTAAAGCCACAAAAAAATCACGGAGTATGGCCGTTGTGTCCTGGAGAAGTTGGCTGATGACTTGGCTCCATCTAATTCAGCTAATTAGTCAGCTCGATCTCAGCTAGACTTAGACCATGTGAGATTTGGATGACTACCTTCCCGGAAATCAATTGTAATGATGCAGAACATAAATCATGTATCATTGAATGATAGACATGAATCATTGAAATGCTGTGAAATGCATCTTAGTTTCATGTTCTGTCATCAGGTTTGACATGCAGTGTCAGAAGCATCTTTGTTGGAGCTCCGCAAGAAGATGGCCATAACAGGTTTCTCGAAGAAACGCAAGAAAACATGGCACTTGCCATGTGGTAATCTAGTATGACTTATGATAGAAACACATCAAAACACAAATTTCTATCACTCGATGTGTTTCTTTTTTTCCCATAGATTTCTAGATTTCTCGACGGTTGTGCCATGGCTTTGCCGGCAAAAACCATACGGGGTTCTTCAACCGGTACCCCGACAGGACCACGGTCGATCTCTCGAAGCGTGGCTTGGATGACGACGATTTCGTTTTCTTAGAGGACGCTGAGACCATCCTTTTCCATCCTTTTCCATCGAACGTGGCGAGGTAATGTGAGATAATGTGTGGTTAGTTTAGCCACTTCAATGGGAGAAGCCGTTGCCGTTAGTAAAAAGCCACGAAAGCCACTTCAAAGAGGGATCGAATTTCAGGGAGAAACGGCGAAAAACGCGGGTGATTGTTTGACCGATCTGTGAGATGATCCTCCGATATTGGGTAATTTAACATGATAAGCTCGAGAATGTCCAACTGTCAATGAGAAAACATGGAACAAACAATGACAACAACACCTGTAAATTGAGTGATATATAGCTGGTGTATAACACCTATCTGGTGGTTTCATTTTTTTATTTTCCATAATATATGGGATAATCCTTCCCATTGACTCATATGTTTCAAGATGGTTAAAACCACCAACCAGCTATAAATTAAGTGATATATGGCTGGTGTATCTGGAATCATCACCACCTGCAAAACTCAACGCCGCTTTTATCATGATTGTTAATAGGGGGTATTTTTGCTCCATGACCGAACCTTTCAGGATAAACGAAGAGTTTCCTTCCAAGTACAAAGTTGGTCTGGATTTGAAAGATGGGCAGCCAGCTGGAAGGTTCCATTTTGTGAAAGTGTTGCGTGGTCTTATTGTTTTCAATCGTGTTTATTGGATTTGGATGGAACATGTTTGAAGCATTACGGTTGGATTTAGGTCCTAAATCTTGGTATAACGATGAAATGATAGAAACTGACCAACATGTTTCCTCTAGATGTTGACCCATTCCAATAATATCTCGTGTGGTCCCGACATTTCTGTTGGGCGCTTTATCATCATGGTCGGATGTGCGGCCTCCCAAATTCCTGAACTATCATTTGCTGGATAAATATATCTGGAGGTTTCCATTACATGGATTTACCCCCAGTTCTCATCCATGTGATTTTCTGGATGGTCCATGAAATAAACATAAATCTAGCGATAAAGGGGTACCCCCCATGGAAGGGAGTCGCCTCCGACTTCAGCGACTCCTAAAAAACTCATGAGATTCGAGCAAAAGAGGGACAATGTTTTACCGAAATCGGCTTTGTCTGTGGCTTTGTGGCTACAAATCGCTTGTGTTCAAAAATCCCCTGATGAATTCAAACATGTCCCTTTAAAAAAAATTGTCCGTTGATGGATTAAATCCACCATAGGACCAGGACACACCTAAATCATACTATTGTTTGACAAAAATCTCAGTGTATCCCCATTGAAATCCTACCTTGGGTCTAGAACTTGTATTGCATACCCAGTACATTCCCATTTGTTGTCCCTATTGTTGATGGTTAACCCGATCGCCATGATCTTTAGACATCATCCTGACTGCAAGACTACTTAAGCTAAGTGCAGATTGGAGAAAATTTGGAATCTTTTTTGTGGTAAACCCAACAAGAAACCATTTCTAATTTTGGTTGATTTTATTGGATGTACCCTCTGGTAAACGTTTACATCACGAACTGGAAAGTCACCATTTTAGAGCTGGGTAAATCCACTTTTTTCAATAGCAAACTGTCACAAATTACCAGGCCGGGTAATCCTTGAAACTTGATGATGTAACATGACCCCCTCCATCAAAATGGTTCCTGGGATGGTTTGGCGCTTTGCCGCACAACGGGTTGAGCGCTTCACCGCCCGCTGGCGAGAGGAATGGCTTCGAAGATACGACTGTGTCGGGGGTCCAAGTCTAAAAATCGGGGGTCTATATAGTTCTGATAGCTATAAAATCCTATAAGTCACGGGACCAAAACACAATTTGTGATGTTCTTTTCCTTGTAGCTCCGACAAAGAATATAGGGTGCCTCGTCTCGGTGAATTGTGTCAGGAGAGTCAGACAGAATCAATGCCGTGGGTCCATGGCCCAAATTCTACCATTCGCTAGGGAAAATGGATGAAAATGGCCCATTTATAGATGTGCCACGATTTACCCAATGAAACATATAGGGATTTTCCCAGCCCAAAGGTCATGGCTTCGCTCCCAAGGTGACTGACTTGAACATCTCATGGAATTTTATGTCTAGAGATGGGATCCGAAAGCTGACGCGGCATATCAAGGACGCGCCGTCCCGGTAAGGCTTGGTTCAGCGTTCATGCTGAAGAAATGCTGATGTTGTATTGTACAAGTGTGTTTGGGTGCGGAAGTTTTGGATCATCGGATGCAGATATGCCCATGATGATATGTTGAATCTATATAAGACCAAGAACATGATGTGTGTCATTATACTTAATTGTATACACAAAAAAAACGTCTACATATTCATGAACCTGGTTAGATGTGCATCAGATAAGCGGGGTTCTTAATGGGAGATCCCCAAATCCTCCCAGGTTGCAAGACTAAACTGGTCGAATTTCGGATGATTTGGTGGCATGATCATTTTAGGAAACCTCCATATATATAATATAATATAATATAATATCATATCATATAATATCATATAATATAATATAATATATATAATATAGTTATATATATAATATAACATAAATATATAATATAGTTATATATATAATATAACATATATATATATAATGTATGTATATGTATGTATATATATATATACACAGGCATGTAATTGTTTTACAGATACATACATGTACATAAATGTGCACATGCTGCACATGTGTTTTGTTTGTACATGCAGCATGCATGTCTTGTTCAGATCCTGAGTTTGCTGGCAAGGCAGGCAGAGAAGGGCGGAGGAAAGTTAACAGCAGAAACATAATTATTATTCCATCATTATAGGCTGATTTGGATAAATTCCATTGTTCCAACACAATATAACCATATTACTGATGGACCATTACATTGTTATTTGATGTCAGATTAGTCCATCAATATATATATACTGGTCGGTGGTTTGGAACATTTTTTCCCATAATGTATGGGATAATCCTTCCCAGGGACTAATATTTTTTCAAGATGGTAAAACCACCAATTAGTATATATATATGTACATGATTGTATCATGTTAGATGGGTAGAAATGGGTTATTTTGGATATAGTCCATGATGCTGAGGATGATGATGATAATTTGTCGCCCACATCGCATGGGCTCCACCACTGGCGCCAGTTTCAAAAGGCTGCTCTGGGTAAACCGGCGTCAAGTTTAGCTAAGTCCTCTCATCTGTTGCTATCAATATATTACCCTCCAGTAAATTAACAGTTCGACCGTGTCAGATAGTGGTTGGAAGATTAGTTTCGACCAAAAATGGGTGATTTTCAGGGTCTACTTTATATAACTTACCAAGGCGTATATTATAACATATTTGCATATTGATATTGGTTATTTGCTCACCAGCTCCACAACAAGAAAATGCGGTTGGAATTTACCATGGGAAGTCCGCAGGAGTCGAAGGTCTTGACAAAGCTCAATTGTGCCACACTCAGCGAGGGCCAAAAAAAATGTTGCTTGAATTTCAACCACAAATGGGGACAACGCCAGAATGGATGGTTTATCATGGAAAATCTTATGGATGAATTGGGGGTACCCCCATTTTACAGATATGGCCCAACTAACAGTTATAAATGGAATTATAAGTTCTATAAATATAGGGTTATTTATCATTACAAACCCATTTATAGCTGTTAGTTGTGCCATCACTGTAGTTTCATGATCAGGTTTCCCACATTAATCACCATCGATGGTCTTTTTCAAGCCTTTTTAATATGTGTATCATGATGATTTATGATGTATTCGCATGGGGTGGCTCAAAATTTCGCGACCCATATGAGCTCACTATTGTGATATGTAAAAAAAACAAATCATGCGACCCGGGTCGCCATGTGGTGCGAAGCGGGAAGTTCGGTTCCCTAAGCACTCTGGTTTGGGATTGATTCAAAAGATTTGGACGACTGTTGTCAATTTCGCGCGACGCGCGTAGGCTATTCCAGTCAGCAAGTACGATATCGGACAACATTTCTTTCAATTTTTGCTACGTCTTTTCTTATTCGTACTTCTTCTTACTTATTATAGTTTTTTTTGTCTTCTTTTTTTTCCTTATTGTTTTTCTTTTCTTTTTTCTTCTTATTTTTTTCATTTTATTCCTGTTCTTCTTCTTTTGCTTCTTCTTCTTGTGTTTCTTCATGTCGTGGCTCTAACCCCTATAGGCCCTATACATATTATTGGGCATACCTCTATTTGGGATTATCTTTATTGTGACCCCCAGTCATGGATGGTGAATGGGATGGTTTATGGCATTGGCTTTACCGTATTGAGTCCATTCCCTGCTCATTATTTTCACTGCATATATATACAGTATATATATATAACCCCAATAATTGACCATATTTACGATATTGAGGTGTTTAATACATCCAATGATTTAATCTGATTTGCTTATAGTCTCTGGCAATAGTCTGGATTTCCAACATATGTGAAAACTAATTACTTTGAAATTGGACCCAAGTACCTTGAATGTTACATATCTGGTTGGTGGTTTGGAACATGAATCTTATGTTTCCATATTTTTCCATATATTGGGAATTTCATCATCCCAACTGACTAGCATATTTTTCAGAGGGGTAGGTCAACCACCAACCAGATAATCAAATCCCACTAGCTTCCCGTTTTGTGCCCATTTGATCCTTAACATCCACAATATGTCATATCCCCCATTTGATCCTTAACATCCCAATATGCTTTTATGGAATAATGTCCTTTCAGGACCCAACTATAAATGTGCTTTCATCCCATTATACTAGGGTTTTCATGGACCCAACCCCGTCGCCCTTTCTGAAAATCACCTCTCTCCGTGGGTTTTCGTCCCATTGGTCTCGTCATGGACCTTGTCAGGTGTTGGTCTCCCCGTGACCTTGGAGGCGAGGTGTGACTGGTCTGCGTACCAGTGGTACTTCCGAAGCAAATACTTGGATCCATAGGGAAGAAAATATTATGAACATATATATATATATATTATATATATAATGAATATATATATATGTGATATATCATAATATATCTTTAATAATAATAATGATAATACTAATAGTAATAATACTAATATATAATAATACTAATATATATATATAATATGGATCAAGTACCTATCAAAAAATATTTTATCGTTATAATTTATAATGGATCAACTATCCCATTTATCTGTTGTATTGATCTACAAACCAATCCATTTATCCATTTAATGGGATGTATAATTTGTTGGTGGATATGTGAATCATTTATTTGTATAATGGTTTATAGCCTATTATCTGATTATATAAATGAATATATATATATAATTATATTATCTGATTGTATATAATTACTTTTTATAGCATATTTTATATATAAATTCGATAGTATAATGCTATGAATTATCTGATTCTTGGAGGGATGACATAAGTCCCAGCCATGACTCGATGCGTTGAGTCAGGGGCTCCCCAAACATGTACCCCTAATGGAACATCCCATATCCATAGATTCCTACCCTCTGGTAAACCAACATAGCTATTGAAAATTGCCATTTACAGTGAGTTTTCCCATTAAAAATGGTGATTTTCCATAGTTATGTTAGTTTGCCAGAGGGTATCTTTCATATGTTTCATGGCCGAGTACCTCTTTTAAGTCTTTTTTTGTTTCAGAAAGGATATTTAGGAGAATAATGTGGTTAAAACAATAGTAAACCATCCCCCAGTTATCACCATATTTATAGGTGGTATCTAGTATCAACCATTCCCAGTCATTGCTGGTTTATGATATTGTTTTAACCACATTATTCCAATTATTAACCTAACCACTAGTAACCACTATTAACCATCATTAACCACCAATTAGCCACCATTAACCACCATTAACCATCATTAACCACTATTAACCACTATTAACCACCAATTAACCACAATTAACCATCATTAACCACCAATTAACCACCAATTAACCACTATTAACCATCATTAGCCACCATTAACCACTATTAACCACTATTAACCACCAATTAACCACAATTAACCATCATTAACCACCAATCAACCACCAATTAACCACCAATTAACCACAATTAACCATCATTAACCACCAATCAACCACCAATTAACCACCAATTAACCACAATTAACCATCATTAACCACCAATCAACCACCAATTAACCACCAATTAACCACAATTAACGATCATTAACCACCAATCAACAACCAATTAACCACCAATTAACCACAATTAACCATCATTAACCGCCAATCAACCACCAATTAGCCACCATTAACCACTATTAACCACTATTAACCACCAATTAACCATCATTAACCATCATTAACCACCAATCAACCACCAATTAACCACCAATTAACCACAATTAACCATCATTAACCACCAATCAACCACCAATTAACCACCAATTAACCACGAATTAACCACAATTAACCATCATTAACCACCAATCAACCACCAATTAACCACCAATTAACCACCAATTAACCACTATTAACCATTATCAGTTTCAATATCAGTTGACCAGGGATTTCTTTCACTTGATCCCTTGATCCGCCAGGGCTCGTCGCTGCTGGCGCGTGCGGTCGTGGAAAATCACACCCTGCGGCAAGTGGCGTGCGAAGTCCCAGCAGAGAAGGCTCCATTTCTGGTACTTTCTGGTAAACTAACATAGCTATTGAAAATTGCCATAGAAATAGTGGATTTTCCCATTGAAAATGGTGGATCTTTCCATAGTTATGTTAGTTTACCAGAGGGTATGTTGATAATATTTCTAGTACTACTGATCTACTGTATGTAAAAAAATAATCCATATTAATCCCTATTACTAGACCTTAATGGGCTATCATTATTTTGGTTGGTGGTTTGGAACATTTTTTATTTTCCATCATATATGGGATAATCCTTCCCATTGACTTTCATATTTTTCAAGATGGTTAAAACCACCAACCATATTTGATGGATCTTCGCAGACACTCCAAGCAAGGTGCCATCATTTTTTTTACCAGATGTTGTCAGATTTTATCGGATCAAATTCTTGTCAAGTCAACTTTTATATATATTTTCCTCTGGTAAAACATAGAAACAACTATGGAACATCACCGTTTTTCGTGGGTACCCTCTGGTTATGTCAAAATAGCTATTGAAAATGGCCCAGTCGAAATAGTGGATTGTCCCATTGAAAATGGTGGATCTTTCCATAGTTTTATGTAAACGTTTACCAGTGGGTAAATCAACTGCTATGGATCGACTGGAAGCCATGGCTTCATGGCTTCGCTAAAACTGATTTACGGTGCAGATCTTGGGAGACACAACAGATGACATTAACCGCACGCTAGGCCGCGACAACGGTGGTGCCCTGGTTTGGAAAAATGTTCAGTTGTACGTGCCTCCAATGAAACATCGTTTTTTTTTTAATCGTAGATATTAATCATGATATCTCCAGAATGTTTATTTTGGACAATTGATTTTATAATTGCTGGGTTTTTAATGCCAGCATAACTTGGGCCACCCCCCGATAAACAGCGTGCATCGAGGTTGCCCTTGGGACACTGCCACGACACCACGGAGAGACAGCAGGTGTGTTCCAAGATGTTCCAAGTGACCTGTCGCTCAAGAAAGGTGTCCCAATACATTTGGAAATGACCCATGATTTTGACATACTTTAGGGCATAAAAAAATGTTTGTTTTTTTTCAAAGGTATAAATTGATTGATTTTCTGGATATCATTGATATAATACATAGCCTCCAGTAAATTAACAGTTTGACCCTGAAAAGAAGCCTACGTTTTAGTGGAAACTCATCTGCCAGGCTCATTTTTTGAGTAGGGTCCATGTTAATTGGATCATAATGAAAAACTAGCCATGGTTATTTAACATAGCCGTGGAAGCCATGGCCCATAGAAATAGAGGGTTTACCGAACTTAAAATTGGGTGGATCTTTCTATGGCTATGTTAAATAACCAGATGGTACAATAAATATGTTGGTTCTTTATAGTTTATGTTGGATGGTGGTCCAAAGAGGTTCGTGAGACGACCTAAAAAAAATGGACACGCGGTGATGGAAAAACCGCCCTTTATCCATAGCCATGTCAGACTGGACCCCAAATCATCCAAGGTCATCAGACCGTTTTATGATATATTACCCTCCAGAAAAAATTAACATACATAGACCCTGCCAGATAGGGGTTGGAAGACTAGCTTCCACTATAAATTGGTCATTTTCAGGGTCTATGACAATTTACCAGATGGTATTATTGAAACCGATGGTTTTTGGGTCATTAGGAAACTCGAAGACCAACAAAATCATGTCATATCATCATATCCGTTTTTTTTCACCAACAAAACAGCATTAACCATGATTAAACCCAATATCGGGGGCTCTAACCTCGGATACCCCTCGGGGGGATGAGCATCCACCAGGTCTTCGAGGAAACAGTTTCTTCACTTCTAATATTGGATGAATGAAAACACGATTTCGGGCCCCAGAAATTGTTTTGATGTTCCAAGGTAAATTCAAATCCGAGCTTGACATTGATTGAAGTGCACGTTTAGGCGGTTTGAGCATTCCATTCGCCGATTTGAGCACGATCCTATTGTCCTTCCAGCACCAAACCTTTGTACTTTTGCGTTTCCGCGCAAGAGCGGACCCATCTGGGTTTGCTTGCGAATCAATAGGGTGGCTCTGGTAATTTAACATAGCTATTGAAAATCACCATTTTAAATGGGAAAATCCACTATTAATGGTCATTTTCAATAGCTACGTTAAATTACCAGGGGTATCTTACGGCAGTTTTGGGGTATCCATGGGTATTCCCCCCATTTTTAGGCACTAAAAGCAGGCCATGAATTCTGCCACCGGTCCCTGGCAGATGATTCAGCAGTTCGGAATGGGCTTGGCCAGCCACCCCACGCTGCAAAGCTTCGCGTGCACGCGGACGCCCAACTTGGAATATGTCTGGAAAGCCCAGGGATTCTCGATGGAGAATCATAGGGGATGATATGAAATACTGCTTGGTGGTGACTGGAACCATGGAATTTTGAATGACTTTCCATAATATATGGGAAAATAACTATAACTCTTGTAAACTAACTAACATAACTATAACTCATTATTTTTATTTCATATTAATTAATATGATAAACAATCATGATATGAAATACCCTCTGGTAAACTAACAGAACTATGGAAAGATCCACAATTTTTAATGGAAAAATAACTATACATGGCTATTTTCAATAGCTATGTTAAATTACCAGAGGGTAAGATGTTCTATTTGTTCACAGTTCATTAGTTCATTTTGAATTATATGAATCAAATATGATGAATATTTGAATCGAATCAATTTGTTATATGAATATTTGCTCATATAGATTCATATAATATGAACTGAATATGTGTTCTATATATTCTAGTTTGTTATATGGCTATGGATCAATACCTATTAATACCTTTTTTAGTGGGTTATTCACATCCATAAATCCCAGCTATTTTGATGTGAACAAAAAAGGGGTACTATTGGTTTTGACCCATTCCCATATCTTCCTGTATAACTATGGAAAATCACCATTTTTAATGGGTAAATCCACTATTTCTATGGCCATTTTCAATAGCTATGTAACAAATTACCAGATGAATCGCTGTCGCAGCTCGAGCAGCAAAAAACCCCAGATTTGCTGCCGGAGCTGAGGCCGGTCTCAATGACGTCAGAGAGAACAAGGCACAGTGTGTTTTTTTGATCATGAAGCCCCCTTCAAATCAGTGGCAGTATAGATATGGACTTTTCCCGGCATAATAGATATTCAATATGCAATAGAGAAAATACCTGGTAATCACCTAATTATAGTTCAGAGATTGTCATACCCATAGGATCCATGTATGGTATATATATACTAGTATGTATATATGCTAACATTGGGGGTATATTGATGGTAAATGTTAGCATATATACCAGCACCATGGATCCTATGGGAAGTGTCATGTTCACCGTGTTCACACACAAAAAGAAAGAACAAGTAACGTAAGATAACCCACTAAAATGATCTAAAATGGAGGTGCCCAACAAAAGTCATGGGGGTACTGGTAATTACCAGTTCTCATCCATGGTTATTTTCGGATTTTCCATGAAATAAACCATCCAACGTGAAGGGGTACCACCATACTGTTGACCCAGGATTTATGAAATAAGCCGTGGAAAACCACCAGTTTAATTGGTGGGGTACCATTACCCATAGGATCCATGTATGGTATATACGCTAACATTGGGGGTATATTGATGGTAAATGTTAGCATATATACCATACATGGATCCTATGGGAAGTGTCATGTTCACCGTGTTCACACCCAAAAAAGAAAGAACAAGCAACGTAAGATATCCCACTAAAATGATCTAAAATGGAGGTGTCCAACAAAAGTCATGGGGGTACTGGTAATTACCAGTTCTCATCCATGGTTATTTTCGGATTTTCCATGAAATAAACCATCCAACGTGAAGGGGTACCACCATACTGTTGACCCAGGATTTATGAAATAAGCCGTGGAAAACCACCAGTTTAATTGGTGGGGTACCATTACCCATAGGATCCATGTATGGTATATACGCTAACATTGGGGGTATATTGATGGTAAATGTTAGCATATATACCATACATGGATCCTATGGGAAGTGTCATGTTCACCGTGTTCACACCCAAAAAAGAAAGAACAAGCAACGTAAGATATCCCACTAAAATGATCTAAAATGGAGGTGTCCAACAAAAGTCATGGGGGTACTGGTAATTACCAGTTCTCATCCATGGTTATTTTCGGATTTTCCATGAAATAAACCATCCAACGTGAAGGGGTACCACCATACTGTTGACCCAGGATTTATGAAATAAGCCGTGGAAAACCACCAGTTTAATTGGTGGGGTACCATTACCCATAGGATCCATGTATGGTATATACGCTAACATTGGGGGTATATTGATGGTAAATGTTACCATATATAGCATACATGGATCCTATGGGTTATAGCATATAATTACCACTATTTCCAGGGAAGCCTGCCATTTCAAGCAGAATTTATGAATCCGGGTTGACAGTAGCCAGTCCATGGATACTCCATGCTATTTTTGCTGGCCTACAAGCAGACATGTCCAGCATGCTGTGTTTGATCAATTGATCCAAAATATCCAAATTTAGAGTGTTTTTTCGCGAACTTGACTTGGATTGTTTGGTGCTTTGAACAAATTTGGAGATCAGATGAACCTCGCTCTAAAAGGAAAACAAAAACGTATGTGTGCGCAATGTTCAGAAGTAGCATCACAATTGAGACGACTCTTTTGGGTGAAACATATTGGGATTATCCCAGAGGTTAGCTACCTCAGTTGCAGGATGAAACCAACCAATATACCGCAGTTCTGTTTGGAAACCAACCATGGATACCCTCACCATGGATACTGAATTCATCTTGTGCCGAATTTTAAATCATTGAACACTACTGAACATGCATGGAAAGTAACGGTTACTAACGATTCAAACTAGTTCATTAGATTCAGGGTTGAACACGGATCCTGGATATCATGACTAGTTTGATTCTTATTATTTATATATATACACATAACACGCTTACACTTCTTGGACGTGCGCCCCAGAAATCGAAATTGGGTAACATGATAACGAGTTAAGTATTGAATGTCCCCAGTTATATAGATGGTTATCTGAAAATTATGGGAAAACCAATGAAACCACTAAATCCACTGCTCCTCATTTCCCCTCTGACATTGCCACTTGACTCATCCCCCATTTTCAGATACAGCCACAATATCATGATTACTTGGATGCACATCCCACTAATATCGCAATTACATGCAATTACGTATATACAATTATCTCATATCATATCGCCATTCTGGCTAGTTAAGTAACCATTGTTCCTAATTCTTGATGGTGAAAAGATCTTGAAAGCACCGTTTCATGTCAACATGATGGTGGATTCTCCTCTAGTAATGAAAGATGGCCTGGAAAATCGTCAGCAATAGTCCGATGATTCATGATTTTCCCTTCTATAAACATCCATTTATAGATGATTTTCCCAGCTATAAACCCGCATTTACAGATGTTTTTCCCAGTGAACCTCCACTTGCAGGGTATTTCCCAGCCGCGCCGCTTGGCGCTTTGACAGATTCGAGCCTTCCCTCCGGAGCGCAGTGGCGGCTGGCCACGCACACAGGCGGGGCCCCGAGTGTTTGAGCGATGCAAAAAGGAATAGGTAATCCAACTGCTGTATATATATATGCAATTATATGATAATCATATATATTTATATTGTTTATATCTAAACCATATCATTTTCTAAAAGTCATATATATATATTGGTTACATATATATATAATGCTGATATATATCTAGGAAATCCATATTGGCCCTCTTTGTATTACAAAAAATCTACATATGGAGGTTTCCTAAGTCATGGGGGGGTACCCAAAGTCACCATAGGTTTCAATACTAAGTCATGGTCATCCATGACTTGGATGATTTGGGGTATCCCCATTTTAGGTGTCCTATGTGCGTCAAATATATGATGTATAGATATGCATGGGATGAAACAGGAATATGTACTAGTTTTTATCGGATGAAACTATGCTTTCCCCATCAGATACAGGATGAAACTGGATGAACTAGGAATAGAGGGACCGGTGTCCTTCAAATTCGCTTGTGCCAATCCAATTTGAATCTTCCCATTGCTCGAACGTTCAAAATGACCTATAGCTCATATGTTTTTAATCTTAATAAATACATAGTATAGCAGTATAGAAGTATAGACGATCTTATAAAAATAATCTTTATATGCTAGAATCATATGTTTCTGTATTCAAAGCCACTAATGTATAGTTATATCATTTTTGTGGCTGTGCAGAACCGTAAATCCCAGCGATTTTTGTTGAAGCCCCGGCTGAGGTGGCTGTGTACATGTGGTTTCTGGCGGCCACCAAGCCTGACTTGGAGAGGTGCGGAAGATCTGGATCTATGATTTATGGCAGGAGATGTTAGAACAATAGATTTTTGTTAATAGATTTTTAGAGGTAGGAGGTCTATTATTTAGGATCTGGATTTTGTTAATAGATTTAATAGGTCCTGTTAAGATTATGGTTATAGGCGCTATAGGTCCATACATTGATATCCTGTGAGTATGGGTCAAAGTTCAAGCCTCACGAGGGATCACAAATTTTAGGATTCATGTTTAATATTAAGCATCTAATTATTGGGGTACCCAATTTTGACCCATACCTATCTATGGTCAAAGTTATCATCGATCACGTTAGTCTGGGAGTGCTCCCTGGTGGGTCCGGAAAGTGCACCACACACTTTGAAACGAGAGGCCCCCCCCAAAAAAAAACAAAATAGCGATATACAATTATATACCTAGAATTGTATTTATTTAAAAGTAATTCGAGTTGACTAAACAAAGATTAGGACCTTCAGAAATTCTATACATGTACATATATATATATGATTATATATATATATATGATTATATATATATGATTATATATATATGATTATATATATATGTACTACATAATATAATAAATATACTGTGAATATATTTATATACACACTATAATATATATATATAACATGCATTTGTTCGCTATGTCGTTTTCATGTTATTCTCGTGCCTTTGTGCATGGTTGGACTATTATTGAACTGACCTTTCGGTATTGGTTACTCACCTTGCTGTGAAGTTCCCTAAGTGAAGTTATCCTATTTTTAGTTGTGGTCTACAACCTGGTCTAACTGAAGTCTCCTAACTGGAATTGCAACTGGTTTTAAATAGTTTTACACCATTTTAAACCCTGGTCTTCTCAAGTACCTAGTCGCTGGGGTTATCCCAATCATAAGTTACCCTCACTTACTAGCCAGCTACGATTCGTTGGGTATTCAGAAATCATCAGAAATAGATCTGAGGTGAAATGCGCGTCTGTCTGAAAATGGTGGATAACCAAAAGTTGTCATTCTAATAAGAAATTTATGATAGACCATGACGTCTATGAGACATGGGAGTGCCCGATTTTCAGAGAAAAGCATATCTTGTGACGACATGATGATTGGCTACAGAAGCTGTCAGTAGAAACTGACTGACTGGGAACCAGACAAATTTATACAATTTTTGCAATGATTACACAACAAACCCTCCGGAGATCCAACATGGGTTTGCTGGAAATTCCCACGAATTTGATTCTTTTCCCAGTATAAAGCCTCCATTTTCACAACGGGATCTCCCCGAAATCGCCATGTTTTGTGTTCAACGGAGGGAGACACAGCATCCGTACGGCAGGTTGACCCTCGGGGGCAGCGGCAAACCGAAGGTCGACTACCCCAAAGAAGTTTGTCAAAGCCGAGGATCCCAGTGATCCCAGTGATCCCAGGATGGGGAACGATGGAAAATACCTGTTCATTCACGGAGAATGTCGATTTTTTTTCGGATTCTTCGCAAGGTCGGCGTTTTAGAGTTGAATTTGGGTACCATTGAAGCATCAGATTATCAGATGATCACCATTTCAGGGGTACCTCCAGAATGAATATGAGTTCATCAGGGTTCATCCGGGGTTGACATGGGTTGACATTACAGAAGAATTGGTGGACCTGGCCATGAGTCGGGAAGGCTATTTGTCTCTATTCATGGCTGATTCTTGGGATAGAGCTGGAGATACTGCAAAAACAGATTTCGTATGAGGAATGCTATTTATGTGTTTGCCCAGATTCGTTTCATCTATGAGTGTTTGCTTTCTTGTTGTCAGTCATGGCTTTACTGTACCTGTCTTTGCAGTCCCTACCTGCGGAAAGTCAATTCACTTTGCCAGACACGTGACTGTGGGTCACCTGATAGTATATGTTCATTCTGATCAAAAGTATATAATAGACATGAGTTGGTCTGAACATTGTTTTTTTGCCGTTGTTTTCCCCCGAGATGGCACTTGGATAAGGAAACTCATGATAAATCATTGTTTTTTTGAAGTACCCGGCCTGGTAAACATACAAAAAACTATGGAAAATCACCATTTTGATATGGGTAAATCCACTATTTCGACTGGGCCATTTTCAATAGCAAACTGTTAGTTTACCAGAGGGTACTCAAAAATCTTCAGACAAACCCAACACGCACGCGACCCATCCTCATGTCCAGCAATGCGCTGAACCGAGTTTCAAATTCCACCGAAAAAGAAGGGGAGCTGCCGTATATAGATATAGTATGTTATAGTAGTAAAGTCTATATATGATTATATTAAACATTATTAAACTATATACCTATGATTCAAATATCAACATACCTTTGTTACCTGTGTTACCTATGTTACCCATGTTACCTATGTTACCTATATGTTATACCTGTCAGTTTTCCGCTGATCACCAATTCCCCAGGGCCCACTTTTAAAAGCCGCGGCGCCGAGGTGCGAACCCAGATCTGATCCCTGCAACGTTGGGCGTCTTGCACGACGCAGGCCATCGGCTGCAACAGGCGCGAAGACAGAAAGGGGCGGATGGGGGAGGAGTAGCTGTGTTTGAAAGTTGGAGATGTATTACAACATGTGTATATCATATGATGTATTATAAATTATATTATATATTTATATTATTATTATTACTATTATTACTAGTATTATTTTATTTATGATTATTATATATATTATTATATTTATTATTATATATATTATTATATATATTATTATATATATATATATATATATTATTATATATATTATTTTATATATTATTATATATATTATTATATATATTATTATATATATTATTATATATTTTTATTATATATATTATTATATATATTATTATATATATTATTATATATATTATTATATATTTTTATTATATATATTATTATATATATTATTTTATATATTATTATATATATTATTATATATATTATTATATATATTATTATATATCTTTATTAAATATATTATTATATATATTATTATATATTATTATATATATTATTATATATATTATTATATATATTATTATATATTATTATATATATTATTATATATTATTATTATATATATTATTATATATATTATTATATATATTATTATATATCTTTATTCTATATATTATTATATATATTATTATTTATTATTATATATATTATTATATATATTATTATATTTATTATTATATATATATTATTATATATATCATTATATATATTATTATATATATTAGTATATATATATACCCTTACTATTATTACTGTATACATTTATTTTATTATGTTATTATTATATATTATAAATATGTATTGTACATGTATATCCTTTCCATCTTATTTTTCGATTCCACCCTAGAAACACCAAGGTTTAGTATTGAATCTTGTCATTTTCAGGGCCCGGTCTGTTGGTTCCATCAGACCCGTGTCCTCTGCCATGATCAAACCATATTCTACCCTCTGGTAAACATACAAAAAACTATGGAATATCAACACTAAAAATAGTGGGTAATTCAGCTATTTCGACTGGGCCATTTTCATTACTGTAGCTATGTCAGCTGAATTACCCACTAAAAATTACCATAGAAATAGCTACCAGAGGGTATCCCAGGTGTCGCCCCAAAAGATGGCTTTTCGCCAGGTGTCGATCGCACTACCTCTGCACTACGCTTCACGTGCCATGGAGCTGCTGAGAGTATCTCAGCGCGGTTTGGTCGGAAAATCTTCACCGGAAACCATCGATTTTCGCATGAAAGATGGGGCGAAACCCTGTAAATGTTCCCTTGAACCCATCGAACTGTGGCCCAGGACTTGGTGGACATAACTAGGCAAACTCAGATGGGTTTATGGGGAATATAAAATTGTTACTTGGGTTTATAAACAAGCTTTATTTATATCACTGGGTGGGCACGGACTTGTATGTTCCATTTGTTCAACATCATGCAACTTTGGGATCTCTCTGTTGAGGTAAGAACCAGGGATATCAGGGTTCTCTATATGTCCTTTTTGTTGTTGATGGGTGGGGTATCATGATACTATACTATACTATACTATATTTATGATATTGCTATACAATGGATATCAGTTGGTTTATCCATGAAACGTTGGATATCAGTTTGGTGTTATAATTGCCATACAATGCACTACAAGAATCCCTAAGGCAATGTTTCTAGTCGTGCTGTTTAGACTTGTTGCATCTCCTATTTTTACATGGATTTTGACCGATAACTTATACACCATCGAATTTCACCACTAAAAATAGCGAATGCTATGGATTTAAGATGATTTAAGCAATAAAACCAAAAAGCAGAAGAAATCATTTTTTTAAACATGTTCCCTCCAACCCGGACGTTGCTCCACACCTCAAGAGAATCATCATCATCATCATCATCATCATCATCATCATCTTTCTGGTGCTTGATAGGGAATGGGAGAATGATCCAAAGAATCCAATCCATATCCTCAACTTATCTTCCTAAAGGGATCAACATTTGCCACACCCTCTGACTTTTATGTTGATGATAATAAGAACATGAACTTATCTTGTTGAGGGGTCAAAATCCGCCACCCCCTCTGACTACTACGTTGACAGGGATCATTACATCATATCTTCATAAAGGGATCAAAATTTGCCACCCCTCTGACTTATATGTTGATGATAATAAGAACATGAACTTGTCTTGTTAAGGGACCTACGTAAATCCGCCACCCCCTCTGACTACTACGTGGACAGGGATCATTACATCAACTTATCTTGTTAAGGGATCAAAATTTGCCGCCCCCTCTGACTTTTATGTGATGTAATATATGATATATGTGCTATGTACTATTACATAATTCGGCCGCTTCTGATTCCGACGCGGAGCAACATAGGGGTTGCAGCGAACATGCTTTACCCTCCGGTAATCAAATGTGGCAAGCGAACAACCCCTATAAATAGAGCTTTACAGTTGGGAACATCATGGAATAAATGGATCATTTTCCAGCTAGTAGCCTTTTTCTTTACCCGGTGGATCACGACAGATTCCGCGCAGCCGTTGGGTTCGATGGGTTTCCTTACCGAGGTGTTGACGGTTTGTGTCAGTTTGAGAACTTTGAAACTGTTGGGCTTCGCTTCTGTCAGAACCTCGGGTGACATGTGGCGTTTTTTCATCACCAACGAGCCTCGATGTAAATGACAAATGACCAAAGGCAAATTGACGAGTTAAAAAAAACAAGTCAAAACGTGAGGGTATCATGATATATATATATATATTATAGATATATCCGTTTTGTATGTATATTAAATAATGGGTCTATAATGTGTGTATAATGGGGATATATTCGAGAAATCATATTCAATGATGCATATATTCATGTATCTATGCGGGTCTATATAGTCGTGCAGCTGTTTCATGAAACCATGGTTAATTCCATTTTGGCATGTCGACCTTCGAGTCTAGCCATGCCCAAATTATGTCATTGTCATCGTCATCTGTATGTAGTTGTTTGCACCAACTTAGCTATCGAACGGGGGCCTCACATTGTCGAGGATGATTTACTAATTCAAAAAACAAATACCCAAGTAAATGAAACACCCAAAAAAATATCAAAGTCAATCTTTAGGTCTACAGGGACACAAAGATGGTCATAATGGTCTAAGTGTACATCTAAAAAAATATCATGTACACAAAGATGGTCATAATGGTCTAAGTGAATAACTATGGTTTATGGTACGCAAATAACGAACTAGTTACTGGGGCGAATCTAAACCAATTAGTAAATCATCCTCTACAGTTATGGCCATTTGTCAGTTATAAGTACTTATAACCCCATTTATAGAATGTATAATCCCATTTATAACCAGTTATAACTGATAAATGGCCATAACTGTATGAAATGGGGAGCTATGAGACTCCCACTTCAAAGATTCCCGAGGCCACCTTCAAAGATTCTCAGCTGCCGCCTGAATGGACGTCCATCGGCAACGCGCCAGGGAAGCCCAGGGAAGCCCAGGGCCCAGGGAAGCCCAGCCCAGCTGCAACGGAAAGTTGGCATGGCAACAGAAAGATATGGTTTCTTTATAGTCATATATAGTCATATATATGTAGTATTATGGGACATATATATATATATATTCTATCTCTGAATATCATATATCTGAATATATCTGGCTAAATTATAAGGACCTCACTGTTCTCCCGAGCCCTGGAATCATGGTTAATAAGGGGAATCATCCCAAAATTGCCCAGATATATAGAGGATTTAAAGATGTTTAGGGGCGATCATAGCTATGGTTAACATTGGTTAAGTGGTGATGTTGTTTAATGTTTATATCATAGTGTCTACAACTGGTTTTTTATGGTTTTTCACCATGGCTTCATTTTTTGGTTAGCTCTAATGAGGGTAATGAAACATCGAGAACCATGGCTGATCCCAGTTCGCAGTTTCGATCCATGGCGATACATCGATATCCCCAACTGGATAGGTCGGATAGCTAGTGGAAAATCCTCAGTTCTTTGCGATGTAAAATCAGAACATCACCTGCCAGCAAAAGAAAATCAGACGGTTCTGGACTACCACAGATTGATCTGAAATTAATGGGGGAAGTCTATTTTGTACTTCGACGTGAAGGATGGATGGTTAAGAGTCAAAGCATGGTGGTAGGGTGATTTCCACATACTTGGACCATTCACCAATGGGGGTGTTTGATATGGGATGGGCTATTGATGATGGAATTGTAACAACACAAACATTGTCTGGTTGGTGGTTTGGAACATTTTTTATTGTTCCATATATTGGGAATGTCATCATCCCAACTGACGAAGTCATATTTTTCAGAGGGTTGGGCTCAACCACCAACCAGTTGTGGATTGTGAATAAATGTCCCAATTGTTCGGGGCTAGGGATGAACTGGATGGGATTATTCAATCCACCAAAAGGTGCAAACCAAATCTGGTCCATGTTTGGCTGATAGGTCTTACGGTGTATCTCTAAAACCGCTATGATAATTTTCATTAACTTTCAAATCGTGTGTATGGGTCAAAACAAAGTTGCTGGTTCTGGATCAAAAGGAGTAATGAAGTACTCAAAAAAACAGATCATTCATAGAAAGGTGTATAGATCTATAATATATGTTATTATGTTTCTGTTATACGTTCTACGTATTCTATGTATTTCCTACATGACATATTGATATATATATATACATTGCAAAATCTCAAAATATCTTAAAGATACCAGTCCATTTGCACGTTCGGACCTTCAAGTCTCACCCATCTCATATACATATATATATATATATACACATGGTTTGCCAGGCAAGCATGCCCATTTTTTAGGATATGTCCTCATAAATACCGATTTACCCATTGGATCCATTCATATCCATTCCATTCGCCATGGCAAAAAGTGGACGGTAAACCCAACATAAAACACCCGAGATTTTCGCCATTTTTATGGGTGGGATTTCAACCATCCCCAGTCATGGTAGCTGTTTCTGGCAGCCAAGGTTGACCACATACCAATTTTCATACGTTTTCTCTAAGCGTACCCTCTGGAAATAACTGACATGGCTATTGAATATTACCATCTGAATATTTAACATAGCCATGGAAAATCACCATGTTTAATAGGTAAACCATCTATAAATGGGCCATTTTCCATATGTTAAATAATCAGACGGTACCATTTATAGTTGATATTAAAACATGGAGATGTTCCATAGTTTTTTGTATGTTTAACAGGCCGGGTAAACCAATCCAACACTGGCGCTGTGTGTAGACGGCCTTTTTCAAACCAACAAGGCCTCGGTGGCTTTTTGAAGATCGCTTGCAGCGCAAGAGGACCGGCAACCATTAAAAATGACTTACCATCAATTGCTGGGATGTTTATTTTTTTCAATCCTGCAAGTTTTGGTGGTTTAGTAGAACTATCTGGGTAAATTATAGCGACCTCATTGCGACCGAGCCCTGGGAATCATGGTTAGTAAGGGAAATCATCCCCAAATGGCCCAACAATTCAGGTTAGTGAAATATGATAATTTACCAGAACTATGAAAAAACTCGGATTTATGCTGGATGTAGATACAGTTGAATGGGTGAAAGACACTAAACAGCCCAACGCTGCACAGCCGCAGAGCTCACCTAGCTCCACGTGCCTGGCATGAGCTGACACCATGGCAGGACACACTGGCAAGCACTTCATGGTTTATTAGCGGCAGCTCGGTGCATGTTTGGTTGCTGCCTTGCTCATCTTGCTCACAAAAAGGGTGGATTGATGAATTATCTACATCTGGTTGGTGGTTTGGAACATGTTTTATGTTTCCATATATTGGGAATAGTAATCCCAACTGACGAAGTCATATTTTTCAGAGGGGTAGGTCAACCACCAACCAGACATTTTTTTTTGGGTGGTGTCCCATGGATTTTCATCCCTTACCCAATAGCCAATAAAGACATATAATATAAAACATGATGATTTTGGGCCGGCTTCATATAATTGGCATCCATTTTGAGCCGCCCCAACCACTTCTAGTGCGTGCTTGGTTGCGTTGGTGGTCCAAATGTCCTCAAGTAGTGGATAACTGGATGACCCAGTTCCAAGCCCCTCATCGCAGGGGATTACTTGCTGGTGCATCCGACTTATGGTAAATAATGTCAAGCCTGGATTAATAAACCCCTAGCCCGGCTGTTGAAAATTGGGAGGGTACCAATTAAGTATCATATCAGATCACTATGTGGGTTGGGTACCCCCATAATAAGCCATGGTAAAAATGTATCATCCCACTTCGGTACTCCTAACAAAAATTTGGGGGGTCGACCCCCTGGGAGAGGTCCCCCAACAGTATTTTTTTTCAAGTTGATTTTCCCTTTTTTGAACATAAAATCGGGTTGGGTACCCTGATTCGGGAAGAAGTACCTTGGGTTCTGCTGATTTTATCTAGCATAGACTGGGGCCCAACCCCCCCTGGAGCAAATGGAGCTGAGTAGGCAGGGTATATGGTTTTATTTCTAGCCAGGTTTCTTCTGTATTTTGCAACAAAACCAGCACATTTTGAACACTTCTACCTTTTGCATTTTTTATGGTGATATATGATGATAAGGAACATTGATAAGGAACATTGCACATAGAAATTCATGTCATATTCACCATGGTTTTTAAAATATTTTTATATCTCCTACAGATTCCCACCCTAACCATCACCTCGCAGCATCACATCCACAACCATCCACAGATCCACCAGCAGGATGTCATATGGTGCCTTGGGAAAAGAAAACTGGTCATGTTTTTGCTGGTCATTGTTTCCCAGAGAGGTTGCATGCCTGTGATTTTATTTGGGTGCCCCAACCTGTGGCACATGGGCCACAAGAAAAGAGAACAAGGAGGTAACCCTTCCCCAGCGAGGCCTCAATAGAAATTCCAATCCCCAACACATAGCTGGGAGTTACAATCCCCAAGGGTCAGCCTTCCGCTCGACTGTGGCACCACTCTGCTCCTTCTCAACCTTCTTTGTCCACTCCGCCTGTGGATAAGGAGGGATGGGTATAGGAATTCCCAGAAAGCCCAAGCACATCATATACATCATCCAGCACAATCATCATACCCAAACAAATAGCAACTAATCTATCCAA
>CAMXCT020000452.1:232500-249618 GCA_947184155.2 Cladocopium goreaui
AAGTGATCAAGTGAATATGAAATTTATTTTTTTTAATGGGATATTCATCGCATTTCATGGGAGTTTATGGGAGGGTTGCTCAACAATCTGATATTTGGGTGTGTCTGGAAATGGGGTAGAACCAAATGATCATTGTCCATGGCTACTTTGAAGTAAAAGAGGGGTAATCTGGAATTTGGCTGGGAACATATGGTAATATTGAAGATTGCTTAACACTAAAACATGGGGATCTATATGCAAAATTATGCACAGTTCATCTTCAAAAAGTGTTGTTTTTGACAGATTTGGCGAGGTTCTAGCAATTAAGAGGAGTCACTTCAAAATTATGGCGTATTTCAGGTTTCGAAAGTAGGTTGCAATTGTCCAAGACAGAACACCATATCTACATATTATCACTTGGAGTGCCGATACGTTATATATATATTATATATATATAATTATATATACATATGTTTTCATTCGAGTGATTTCAGAGGTGTTCAAGTTTGTATTCCAGCACCATGCAGCATTTTGGATATCAAAAAAAGGTGAAATCAGCAAGAAGCGGCCCTCTATAAATCTTCCCCAAGAGGGAGATTGATAGAGGGTCAACGGGTCAACCCCTTTACATGCAATAGATCAGTAGTGATAAATGATAAATGGTATACCAAACCGGCGCCTCTGTTTTTTTCCAGCTGGACATTGTTGGTGTCGTTGCTCATCATGTTAAATCGGACGCATTCGGACTCATCAAGCCATTGGTCAGAAACGGACATCCATTTGATGAATCTAAGAGGGGTTACCCTCTGGTAAACTAACATAGCTATTGAAAATGGCCCATTTATAGTTGATTTACCAATTAAAAATGGTGATTTTCAATAGCTATGTTAAATTACCAGCCAGACTGGTACAAAATCAAATGTGTTACAACTCACTTCGGGGAGAATCCAATCTGCAAGGCTGAAGGCCAATCTGCAAGCAGACGCGGATGTGGACGCTTTTTGCGACATCTTGCGCTTGTTGAGTCGGGGCCTCAAATGAAAGCTTGAACCATGTGTATTCATAACCTTTGAGGATCTTTGAGGGAGGTGAGGTTGCGCTTATAGAAGCGCAATGTTCTTTATCTGTTTGATATAAGTCTTGTGCTGAACCTCAAAGCATTTCCGAATATTTCGAAGTTTTCTTTCACATACCAGGAACACGCAGGACCGGAGTTGTCACCCATATTAGTGGCATCATGAACAATTCTCAGAGCTATCAGACATATTAGTGTTGTGCGATTTTCACATTGGATAACATTGGGTCATAATTACATGGTCATACTATAGTGATACGGCTATGTGTCCTTCAGTGGACCTCGGAGCAACTTCCCAAGTAAGTTGTACACCTCTTCAAATCCGTTTCCAGTGGTTACAACGTACTACGACCGGCTCTGAAAACATACTTGCTAGATCTTACTATAGGTTATATCTGGATGGAACATTCAACCTGCGTTCAGTTTCAAACATCCTCACAGATGTTTGCTAAATCTTGTTGGAACTGATATGAATCAAGCAATTTGTCTCTGGCTGCTGAAAAACAGAGGCCGAACTCCACTTCTCATTGACTTGAACTTTTCGGACAAGCGCACGGAAACGGCCACTGGGCAGCGGAATTGAATTTGGTGGCGGGAACTGTTTTGTGAACATAGCTTGCATAAAGTTTCGCCAAGTGTGGTTTTCTTTGTACACCTCTATTCAAACGTGTTTGTTTGCATGTCAACCGGGTAAAGCATCATTCACTGTTTGTTTGCCAAAAGATCTTTTCTCGGTCGTGGATCTGTCTAAAACTTGGGAACCTCATCGAAGAATCGAAGCTTTGTCACTGTTGAACTGTTTAACATGTAATTATCCAATAGGGAAAAAAAGAACATACATGTTTGAGACAGGCCAGACACATTTGGGTTAGTTTATGAATGTTTATGATAATTTATGAATATATCAGATGGAAAATCAAGGTTCATATCCCCACCCCCCATTGATTTCCCTATGACGCCATTTCATGGCTTGACACCACCACAACTGCATGGCCGATTTTTTCGCTCCAGTCCGAGCGGAGCCGGTCGCAGCCATGGCAGTTGCAGCTCCAATCAATGCATGTCCGAGTGTGCCAACTCAGGCACGCTTCACATGCGCGGATGGGTGACAGTAGCTGATCGGTGGTGTCAAAATGTGTCAAACATGTCAATATTTCATCGGTTTCCAAGTCGTCATGGTACCATGGGTTACCCCCATACTGGTTCCAGTCGTCATGGATGACCATGACTTAGTATAGGTTAACCCATGGTGACTTTTTGATGCCGTATTTTAAGAAACACCCAAGTATGCCAGTATTTCATAAATTTCTTATATGGGGGGGTCCGCAAATGGGGATAATTACCCAAAATGGATGGTTTATGATGGAAAATCTTATGAAAATCGATAATTTGGGGGTACCCCTTTTTTAGGAAACCTCCATATGTAAAAGTTGCACTATAAGTTTATTATAATCATGGAGTATCATGTATCTACAGAGATGATCATAGATGTGTTGTTTGTGCAGCATTGAGAACGCGAAGAGTACATGCATTGATTCCGATTCCACATCTCTTTAGGGCCCTTTTGAGATTTAGTGCTGCCATGGCCCGCTAGATCAAACCTGGTCTTGGCAATGGCAGCTATGGACGTGGAAGTTCCTTAGGCGGGGCGCGCCTTGGAAAGTTCGACATTGGGACCCTGCTACTATCGGCTTCGTCGGGGATCTTGGGGCCCCCCATTCTGCAAAATGCTCATTTACCCTCTGGTACTTTAACATAACTATGGAAAATCACCATAGAAATAGTGAATTGTCCCATGAAAAACGGTGATTTTCCATAGTTTTTTGTATGTTTACCAGAGGCTAATGGGGAATTTCTGTAGAACCTTGAGATGTGTTTGCCAACCAAACATGAATCGAAACCACAAGGCTTTTTCATGTTGTTGGCCCATGGTACCGATTAGCTGAGTCTATGCACTGTGCCAGTGACATCATCAACCCTCCAGTTGGAACTTCCATCGCCTACCGCCTTGGCCTAGTCGTTGTGTTCTCCAAGTCATTTGACAATTCCGGCACCGGCGTGAAGTGTTCCTCAGGTGTGAAGTTTTCCTGGCCCGCCCTTGCTGCCTGTGTGGCAGCCTCGGCCACCTCAGCCACCCAACAGCAACGACCACGGTCCGGACGACACAGATGTTTGCGGGCGCTGACTGAGAGAGATACGGTGAAGATGGACACTTGACTCAGATTTAATGCCGGTGGGTGGTTTGGAACATGTTTTATTGTTCCATATATTGGGAATGTCATCATCCCAACTGACGAAGTCATATTTTTCAGAGGGTTGGGCTCAACCACCAACCAGTTGTGGATTGTGAATAAATGTCCCAATTGTTCGGGGCTAGGGATGAACTGGATGGGATTATTCAATCCACTTTTGGTGATAAACCAAATCTGATCCATGTTTGGCTCATAGGTCTTATTTGGCTCATAGGTCTTATTGATTTATTTATTGTGTATCTATTGATTATTAACCATATTTCTCCATACATCTCATACATTATCCCATAGATAAATATGAGGTTATCACATTAACCATCATTAACCATCATTAATCATCATTAACCACAGTACAATGTGTGACATATACTAATCGATTTTCTCCCATAAAACAAGGGATCTTCCGGCGGAAGAGATGATGGGATTGAACTCATTGAACCATCTCACGGGATTCATGATCCTCGACCAGCAGCTCGTCCGTTTTTTTTGGTTTAGGTGTAGCGTTAGTTAAGGATGTTAAGGGGAGAATGTAGTATAAAGTCATATAAAGTCCGGAGTATATGTGAGATCTTCATATACGGTTGAAACCGGAAAGGCTGCTTTTTCGTTCACCTTTGTCCGATCTATGGGAGTTTCCCTTCAGATTTCCCCTGATGTGTGTACCCAAGTTTGGCCAAAGGCATGGCCAAACAGGGGTGATGTGTCGGGTCTTGATGGAATATGATGGAATGTGTTTAGTGAATTTGAAGAATCATTTTGATACATTTGGCATACACTGACAGGGAGTAAGCCAAAAAGAGATTGGTGATTTCTTTCTGAAAAAAAAAGCACCAGCAGAGTATGGTGGAGTGGTAGATGGTGTGAGGATCTCAGGTAGAGACAAATGAATTTCAATGGGAGCCATATTCCTAGCCCATCATCCCATTGAATTGTTCGTGGTCCTGCCAGGACGGTTTCCCTGATGAGCTCTTCTATTTGGTGCCACGAATCGGAGTGTGGCTTGCGCTAGATTCTTGTTGAGATGAAAGTCCCAAAGTCGTAAGTGGTAAGGTGGTACTCGTACCTTGCTTTATAACTAAGTGAAAACTGGACTTTTCGGTGATATCAAAACATCACCAAATGATATAAAAAGAGTTGTGGGTCAATAAATCGGGGCGGGACTACCTGATCCATGACAGTCATGGCTCACCGGCAGGTACCACGTTGACGATGCCTTTCGTGCGCAACTGACCGAGCTATATCGGCAGCTGATTCCTTCCGGCAACGTGTTGGATCTGTGCTCCCAACACGATTCGCATTTGCCCAGCGAGGCCTGCCACTGGTGGCAATCTCTATCGGGGATCATCTGAACCGGAAGAGATCGTTTTCTGTGGCCCTTTAACCTGCAGTGATCAATAGGCATAAATGTATTAAATGGTTATAAATGGGATTGTCATTTCATAAATGGGGTTATGACACTGACTTATAACTGGTAAAGGGCCATAACTGTACGGAGGTTTCCTAAGTCATAGGGGTGTACCCCGAAGTCACAATGCTTGTTTCAATATTTAAAAGGGTCCAATGATTGGGATGATTGGTACTTCTATTCCAAGAATCCCTCATAGGAACATTTTCCATCATTTTCCTTGAACATCTTGAACCGATCCAGTTCCTATACCCTCTGGTAAACTCCTGGTAAACAAACATAACTATGGAAAATCACCATTTTTTAATGGGTAAATCAACTATTTCGATTGGGCCATTTTCAATAGCTATGTTTGTTTACCAGAGGGTAGTACCAGCAACGGAAGTGCACGAAAAAGCTCCATGGGTGCCATTGCATTTAGACATGAGGTTTAGCCAGGGAACGGACATACTGCCATCAGTGACTTCCTGTATCCCCCTTTGAACAAACCCATATCATATATTGTTGGTTGCATGTTTGTGTGTTTTCCTTCGTTATATCTATCTGTGTTCTAATTATATCCCCATGAACTTGAATTCTTACCTATAGTTTATCACTGGTTGGTGGTTTCGAACATGTTTTATTTTCCATAATATATGGGATAATCCTTCCCATTGACTTTCATATTTTTCTAAGTAGGTATACCATCAACCAGATCACATTTGTTGCTTGCTGTTTTTGTTGGGGATAAGAAGCAGCAAACCTTAATGCCGACTTTCCAGGGCGACTACACCTTGACAGTGCATGGCATGAACCAATTGGAATTGATGGCCAACACACGCGCCAAAGATGCTGGCTGGTGTTTTTGAGGATTGTGATCCGGTGGGAACCATATATATATAATTAATTCATTAATTAATTGATTAATACATACCTACATATATACATACATACATACCTACCTACCTACCTACCTACCTACATACCTACATACCTACATACCTACATACCTACATACCTACATACCTACATACCTACATACCTACATACCTACGTACATCCATCCATCGATCCACCCACCCATCCATTCATCCATCTATCCATCCATCCATCCATACATACAGTAGTCATCACTCAACCAGTTGCGGCCTCGGGCCTCGGTTTTTGCCCAGGATCGCTTCACCCGAAACTTCAACGAGGATCCCAGTCTTAGAGAACTGCCCCCAGCATCCTTTGATGCTGCGCCTTGGCCCTAGGTCATTCCATCAGGTCCCCGAGACGAATTCAACTGTTGGGTTTCTAGGGGATATGTATATATTTTTATATATTATAATATTATAAATAATATATATCTATATAAACAAATATATATATAGGTAAATATAAATATGAATATATATATATATATGTGTATATATATATATATGTAATTATAAATATAATTATATACATATATATGTTTAAACTCAAAATTAAAAAAATGCAAATATATATATACATTTAAATATAAACAAACGTATAGATATATACATATATATATACACATAATATTTCATTAACTGGGTTTTTTAAACGAACAAACACACAAGGTGTGGGGCACCTTGTACAGAAACGTCCAACCATCTGAATTGGAGCATTCACCTCTGTTTTGGTATGGAAATCACCTGGGTTTTTGAACGAAGGATCGGTGTCCCAATACCTTTCCCAATACCTTCGTTGTTTTGCTCTTTGCTTAAGGGTTGTCGTGCAAAAAGTGTAAGCATCTGTGTTGATACAGAAGTTGAATGGTCATCATGGCAGGGTTCTGGTTCTTAGAAATGGTCTTGATTTGGGAAACAAGCATCTCTGAGTAGTTGCATGTGGGGGTGCTCCAGAATCCTACAACCCCCCAAACTTGCCACACAAATAAAGGTGTACACTACACATGAATTTATTATATAGATTTTTTTTGTATTATCATTCTTGTTGATAACACATAAATCCAGTTATTGTCATTCCAAGCACACCTCGCAGTTGCGTTCACCATTTGGTGCTGAGTAGGTGACCACCTAATGTGATCCCAAATATAAAAACTTCAGGAACATAGACACATGAAAATCCTCAAAACTGCAACATACTGAATCACTTCTCCATGTTTGGTGGGTTTATGTTATCAATATATATATAATAATATATATATACAAGTATATATATATACATATATCTATACACATAAATATATATATACATATATCTTTACATATATATATATATATCATTACATATATCATTATATATACCTATACATAAACAGCATCCTTCATCCTCCGAGGTGGTCATGGCTGTGTCCATTCAATACATGCAACGCCCAGTGGATCTGTTGAGCGAAGCCTTTCGCGTCTTGAAACCTGGTGGTGTTTTGATCGTCAGCTTCTCCAACCGGATGTTCTTTACGAAGGCAATTGAGGTCTGGCGATCCCAGCGGAATATGAAGGGTTTGGTGAATTTGGTGCTCAACTATTTCAGAGATCCTTGGAATCAAAAATGTGTGTCTTTTTGTGTAGCAGCTACTTTGACGTGAGCTACATGGATACCTCAGCATGCAACCTACATTTTTGTGTTTAAGCGAATGTGGGCACTTCCTAGTTGACAAGATATTGGGAATGCCAACATTTAGGCTTTGTTTGGATGTGTTAGTTAGCTATTTGATGCTATTTGGATATTTCTTCAGCATGTTTTTCATAGGAAAAATCCCTTAGATCCCTTGGATCATCCCACAGATCGGATCGGATCGTGGTGGTTACCCTTGGCGGTTAGTCCCTGGTAATTTCGTCCCCTTTGGGATGATCCTCAGGCGATGGGTCAAAATTAGATACTAAAAACATGTGGCCATTACTGGGTTTAGTGATACCCATAGGATCCATGGTGCTGGTATATATGCTAACATGAATGGGGTATATTGATGGGATCCATGTTACCATATATAGCATACATGGATCCTATGGGATATGGCTTAATAATATTACTTAGTAAACCCTAGTATGGGTTAAGAATATTAATCATATTTAGGCTGGCTATGGGTATGATTAATTACTAAATCCATAGCCACTGACCCATAGTAAAAAATGTAAATTTTGGCTACGCTTCAAATTGTCCATGTTCAAAAGGAACTTCCAGAGCAATTGCTCTGGACAGCACCGACAGCTCCCTCTCAGGAATCTGGATTTCAAGATGTGCGAGCTGCCAATAGGGTCCAGACCGATGACCAAACAGGCGCCTGGAAGCAGACAATTCAAACCATGTGGCACCCAAACTCGCTACCTTTGCAAGACCAGCCATGTGCATTCTGAGGGGTTGTGCATCCACTTGCTTATTTGTTCGGATGTCTTTCGCAATGCCACGTTTCTTTTTTAGTTATGTCACCATTTTTTCACATATCCTATACAGTATATATATATTATTATTATTGTAAATTTGTACTACATTGCCACAACCCCTAAACCGAACCCCACGACCTCGTTCTTCACTCCAGACATGTCTGGTATAAACCATCCCCAAAAATGACATTGGCACCTTTCAAGGAGACCCGTAATGTCATCATGTAGATTTTATAGCCGGCGAATGCGCCTGATATGTAAGTATTGGCCTACAAAGAAACGTTATTTCAAGACACCACACATTAGTTTGTTGTAGTAACTTTGCTCTTAAGAGTTACGAACCCAAAACTTACGTATATGTGACTTTGACTTTAGTTTTTCAGTAGGACAAAATCTGCAAACCACTATTAATTTATGAATCGTTCCGTTGCTGTTGTTCTATGTTCGTGTTGGTCTTCCATTCGTACGCCCAGCCGGATGGCCATCCGGTGATCCCTTTGCTGCCGTGGTGGGTGTCAAGGAAAACAATGCAGGCGGCTTCAATGGATCTCTGGGAGTCCTTTAGGGATATATTGGGATATAAATGGATATAAAATATGGGAAATATGTTTCGATTTTAGGGATGTAATAATAATATTCTGGATGTTTGGGAATTTGTAGGGAGATATTGGGAGATAGGGAAGACAGAATGGAATATTATGGGATATATTGGGATATATTGGGATATATTGATTGGGATATATTAGGATATATATATATATACATATAAATGGTTTTAATGTGATACATATGGATAGAATGGGATAGATAATATCATATAATATATAGGATGTACAATGGATTTCATGGGATATACTGTAAGTTGATATTACTTGCATGGGATATAGCGGTATAGATGACTAAGGGTATGATATATGATATATGACATATATATATATTTATGGATAATTTGTAACGACCGCACGCTGAGATGTCAGTAGAATGATGAATAGTAAGGGCAACTGTCCCCATATGGCCTTATTTCCATTAGTGAACATTAGACTTGATTAAGAAAAAGTGTGGATACCTGTGCGGCAAATCCGACAAAATTGTCATTTGAATGTCGAGTGGTTATTGGGACAATCCAATCTACTCCATGGAAAGGTATAGTTCAATATTTCAGTATTAGAAATGACCATGTTTGTGTGGTGTTGTTTCAAAATGGCCGAAAGTTCTGGTGCTTCTTTTTTGGTCAAATAGGGAACATGATGGAATGGCGTTCCCAATATTCTGAGAAAACCACTTGTTTCTCAATGGATTGTACTCGTAATATGAATAATCGTACTATTTTTGATCCACACTTTTTCGGGATGGATTGTAATTAATATCATGAATAGTGGCAATATAGTAAACCCAAACATCGATTTGAACTTGGAGGGGATAGTTTATACAACCCATTTCTATCCATTTCTGACAAACTGGAGATGAATTGACATAGATTAGGCCTTTTTTGCTGGCAGCATGCTGATTGATTGCATTATCTAAATGGTTCGGCCATTTCGAATGGCATTGCAACAAATGCAAACATGGAATACGATCCCTCCGAATAACCATTTTTGTGCCATAGGTCAGATTTGGGAGCGCGCGAATGGCATCTCTTGGCTTGAAATGAATGAAGCTGGAGTTGTTCTCTGACAGGTGCAAACCTTCTCGGGCAGCGACCTGGTGCAACAACCGTCGAAAGTTCTCTGGCGAATTTTCGCTGGGAATGACTTGAGCCATCTTGAGCCAGATTTGTTTGTTCTCACCAAGTCTGACCCAGTTCCATGTGAATTTGCTTGATCCATTTTTTTTCACAAAGATTTGCCCATAAAGAGGATGGCTCAACAACGCACTGGACACCTGCGCCAGCCGTGAAAACTAGATGGCCAACGTTGGCAACAAAAGAGCTGTGCCATGCGCTGTGAGTGCATGCACGATGTCCGCGGAAATGCTGCTTCGCAGAGGGGGGCCTAACCCAAAATCACCTATTCCAGGTTGGTGAATTACGATACAGTATACATGTACATTCTTGAAATATGTATTATAGATATTTATAATATGCACACTCGTGTAGATTTAATTTTCTGTACTGTAGTTCAGTTTCATCAGAGATGAGTCGATGAATCACGAAGGCTGCTATCCTGTTGTGCTAACGCCTAACGCTGCCTTCTAGGGGCTCAATTTGAACGGCAAAGAAAAGGGGCTTTCATGTCATGTCCGTGCCTTATCTAGATGACAAGCAAATAGATGTAAGATGAAGATGTTGGAATATGTTTTTTTGTTTGTGTATTATGCATATAATATGATACGTACCAGTAGTACCGCACAAGGCGGTGGCGGAAGTTTCAAAATAGGAAACCTATAGGAGAAATTGGTTGTTGTGAATCAGGGATGGCAGAGCGAAGCCACTGATGGACTGAAAGGTGCTTGATCTCTCTCACTCTTTCTCTCTCTTTCTTTGGCTATCTAGCTACCTACCCATCTATTTTCTATGCATCTATCTATCTATCTATCTATCCATCTATCTATCTATCTATCTATCTATCTATTTATCTATCTATCTATCTATCTATCTATCTATCTCTCTATCTATCTCTCTATCTATCTATCTATCTACCTATCTATCTATCCATCTATCTATCTCTCCATCATTCTCCATCTATCGATCTATTGTTGTTGTAGTTGTAGTTGTTGTGTTGGGTTGTTGTTGTTGTTGTGGTGTTGTTTGTTTTGCTGTTGCCCTGTTTGTCGTCGAAGTTAGGGTAGTTTAAGTTCGTGGAATTTAGTTAAGTTAGTTAAGTTAATCCGTGTCTACTTTTTCGACATCTTCACGTCAAAAAAGGCTCAAAACCCTCAGTTTTTTACACTTTTGACTTCGAAATATGCTTCGCGCCACAACGGCGGGCACTTTTTCGACACTTTTTCGACATCCGAACCTCCAAAAGTGGTCCGAGACCGTCAGTTTTTAACACTTTTGACTTGGAAATGTGCTTCGCGCCACAACGGCGTGCACTTTTTTTCGACATCTGAACCGCGAAAAGTGGTCCGACATTGGTGTGTTTTGTACATTTTGACTTCAAAATGTGCTTCGCGCCACAACGGCGTGCACTTTTTCGACATCGCAACTTCCAAAAGTGGTCCGAACCCCTGGTGTTTTGTACATTTTGACTTGGAAATGTGCTTCGCGCCACAACGGCGTGCACTTTTTCGACATCTCAACTTCCAAAAGTGGTCCGAACCCTGGTGTTTTGTACATTTTGACTTGGAAATGTGCTTCGCGCCACAACGGCGTGCAATTTTTCATCTCTCATCTGGCCAGCTGGCTCCGCACCCGCCGCTTTAGCGAGCCTACTTTTCGACCCTCCGGAGCCCCAAACCATTGGAAAAACACAGTGTTTCGCGACTTTCCTACCTTTTCGTGCATCTGCATCTTCTTTCTTCTGACTCTTTCTCTTCTACTCTTCTCTCTTCTAATCTTTCTCTTCTCTCTGCCTCTGCCCTGCTCTGCTTTTCATCTGTCCATATTGTCGGAAGTTTGACTTCTAAACTTCCTTCGAATATATTCTGTTTTTCTGTTTATATAGGTATATTTTGCGAAATGTGCACATTCAGATCATTCTCCATCATAAGCCTGATCTCACAGTAGCCTATTTTCCAGCAGGTGACCCATCCAAAATCCAGAACAGGTCAACCTTCTTGTTCGCCTAAGACATGTTTGGCCCTGGGAGCCCATAGGAGCAGAGGCGGGTGGGAAACGCGCCTTCAGAGAGCCATAGACGTTTGGCTGGGTCTCGTTTCATACTTGGTACAAAGCTGTGAACAGCTTGGTGGATCCTTGCAACCGGTGTGCTCGACAAAGCAAGTGAGGCCGCTTGTTGGGAACTTGGGGCACGGTGTGGCATCCTGTGTCCCATTCACATTGGTAGCGGAGCTCCTTGCGAAGACAAGGAGCATCCAGCGACCATGGAGCTGGTGTTGAAGTCATTGCAGAGAAGGAGACGCTTGACAGCTTGACGTCTTCTACCTGCTACCTCATCATGTCAGAAGCATCAGGTGGAATAGAGTTTCATGGTGGCATGACGAATCAACTGGCAACGCTTGTCCCAAGCTTTGACCCCGAAAAGATGACCTTCAGGTGTACCAGGGTTCAACAGGTTTTGTCCGTTTGGCCCCAGAATCGCATCTCTGGACTAGTGACAGGACTGATCCTCCATACAATTGGCTCAGCATTCGCCAAATGAAAATTGCATCACGCTGAGCTCGGAAATAACGAGGCAAAGTCTGCACAGAAGCTCATTGAGCATCTGGGTGGCTAATGGGGAAAGATCAGTTTGGAGAAACGCAATGCGGACGCCAGACAGATGAAAGCCACGACGCATACCTTGCTCGGGCCGATGTTTGTCGTGGGTGGAGCTGAAGGCCCAGATAAACGACCTACAGGCCTATGTGGCCTTGCGAGGTGCCCAGTTGACAAGTGATGACAAGAAGAAATTAATGCTTGATTCTGATTCATCCCTGGAAGGGACACTGATTTAGGAAGCTGCGCGCCTGCTCGGAACATCGTTTTTCCAAGATGACCGGGTTAGGGAAGAAGTAGAACAAATCTAAGGCGTATGATTCCGCAACCTTGGTGGCTGAGGGCAGCTACGGGCATGGAGATCTAGTAGATCAACTTCATGCCATTCATCCACGCCGAGGAATGGATTGAGGAAGTTTTGCTTGCTGAGGGAGATGACGCCACCGTGTTGATCACAGATTCTGAATCTGCAAGTGAAATCCTCCACCCTTCAGGGCCAGTGACTCCTAGGTCCTAAGCAAATTGTATCACACGCCTCTGAGATATGAATTTTGCTACAAAGCATTGTCGTTAGGTGTTACCTTGCAATAGCATCGTCCGCGGGTCATGATCACTGACCACAACAGCGCAGCAGGTTTGCACAAAGCAAGCACGCACGGGTCTCAATGGCGCACGGTGCATGCAAGTTATATAGATGGGAAAAATCTTCTAATATTTTTTCACATAACACCCTAAGATGAAGGGCTTCAGCCATTGAGCGGCTTTAATTTTTGAAGGGCTTTAATTATTACCGTTTTTTAAGTATAAAAGGGCTTTAAAGGCCTTTAATTATTGAAGGGTTTTAAGGATTGAAGGGCCTTAATTATTGAAGGGATATAAATATTGAAGGGGATTTTATTATCGAAGTGTTTTAAATTATGAAGAATTTTAATTATTAAACGGTTGTAATTATTTGAGGGTTTTAATTATTTAATGAGATTTAAGGTTTAGGGTCCGATACGAAAGGTTACCATGGTTAAAACCTTGGGGTAATAGTATTTCTTAAATAGATAATTTTTTCTGTCGCTCGCGCCCTAAGCACTAATTTTACCGAGCCTTTTTTTTCGTCTATATTGATTTTTTTCGTTTAATCTACGGGATTTTTTTTTTAATTTACATTGATATTTTTCGTATTTAATTCTTGATTGGGACCTTTTTTTATGTACATTTGCCTTTTTCTACTTTTAACATCGATTTATATCGTTTTAAAAGTTTTGTTCGTACTTTGAAAAAATTATTGGTGCCTTTCTTTAATCTGTATTTGTTTCGCCGTTAAGTTCGATTGGGTTTTTTTTTTGTTATTTTTTTATCCTATTTTTGAATTTTAAGTCCTATTGGGATTTGTTTTTTATGTTTGTATTTTTTTCTCGCCTTATTAGAGCCTTTTTTGTTAATTTAAATTTGCATTTTATATTAACCCCCATTGGGACCTTTTGTACGTCTTTAAGTCCTATTATTGGGCCGTAAGCCCTAGTAAGATGCCTTGTTTATATTATGAAAATGGCCACGAAATGCTATGAGAACGGGATCCAAAATTTACCTTTACTGGTATTTGTAAGGGGTTTTGCGCCCTATTATTTTCATTTTTTTTAGAAAAATTATTTATTTTATTAATTTTAAAATTTTGTGACCGATAATTGGAATAAGGCCTTGTTCTTTCTCCATACACATTGATATGTTTGGCTGAATAATTGTGGCATGGGAAAACCATGGATATGTGTTTTTATTTAGTTATAAATGAAGTTTTTGCATTATGTCCACAGCTTATAAATTTCCTGTGTTCTAACAACACTACTCTGTCCTCGCTTCTTCTTTCGCATTTTGCGAGTGAACTCAGAGCAACAGTACTTGACCTGTTCAACTCATGAGGAAATATTTCAACCCATGTACTACGAAAAGTACGCAACATATTAATACGAGTGTCGTTTTATATTTATGAACCACAAGAAAATATATTAATTTATGGACCGCGAAGAATACCCGTTTATATTAACACATACTATACACAAAAACCACAAGGAAACAAATTAATTCATATAATACGAAAATTACACATCTAGATCATCACATATTTTAATTTTTATGTATATATGAACCACAAGGAAAAATATTAATTTATATAATACGAAATATATATTTATATATATATTAATATATATATATAATTATTTATATGAACCACAAGGAAACATATTAATTTATATAATACGGAAATATATATATATGTGTATGTGTTATTTTATATATATAAATATTTAGACAAATGTATTAATTTATGTGCTACGAAAAATGGATAATATATTAACACATATGTTATTTTATATATATGAATTATAAACAAATATTATTAATTTATATACTACGAAATAATTAAATAATTAGAATTTGTTTTTATTATTTTTTATTACCACTATTTTTTCCTTTATTAATGTCCCTTATTTTTGTTTTTTTTTTTTTTTTTTTCACCTATAAATTTGCTTGTATTATATACATATATATATATTATTTAAATTTCCCTAAATAGTTCTTGCGCTACATGGGCTTTTCTTGAAAAAGCAGGCGGGATCTCAAGATACTTTGACTTCATCGCCCTCGGCAGACAGCACAAAGAAGCCTGGCAGTATCTCAAGAACGCCGAAGCGGAGCGCCGTCGCAAAGTCGCAGAGGTACGAAGACATCCTGAAACGATGTCCTCGTGAGAGACGCTTGAGAGTTAAGCGAGTCAGGGCTGATATTGTGCTGCACTATGCCGAGTCAGTTGATTATTTCCTTGAACGGTGCCGAAAACACAATAGAATATCCTGTAACTCTGGTAAGGTTGATCGGGCCATGAGTATTTATTTCGACCAGTTGTTTGAAGATGGGTGTACCCTCTCAGCAGCCTCCTAGACACTGTTTGGATATCTCGCTCTTAAATCCATTCCTGACAGACCAGAAAGAGATATGTTCCCACTCAGCCGTTCAGCTTTAGGAGCTTGGCGTGGTTCACGTGCTGGATCAAGTCGTGTTGGTATGGTGCCGCAAGTGATTTTTCATTTTGCATGGTTTTGTGTACAGGTCAAACAGGTTCATGCTGCAACAGCTGCATTCTTACAATTTGATTTATACGCCAGACCGTCAGAAATCTTGCAACTCAGAGGCAGAGATTTGATTCCATCGGTTGTTGCCTTCAAATCACCTTGGGGTGTGTTGTTTGGTAACTCTGATTTTGGGGAGGTTATAAAGATGGATGCCCAAGATGATGTGGTACTTGCAGACAGCCCTCACCGACCTTGGTGCCGTTCTATACTAAAGCATCTAGGTAAGTATCTGGTTGATTCAGATTCTAAGATTTTTCAGCTGACCCTGGCGCAGTATGAGCAACTTTTCCGGGACTTTTCAAAGAGTCAGGTCTGAAGCCTGGCCTTTTCACACCACATGTTCTCCGACATTCAGGGCCATCTTTTGATTTGACCAATAAGTACTGTGATATTGATACTATACAATCACGTGGTAGACGGGCCTCTGCCCAGTCTGCCGCTAGATACAGAAAACCAGGTCGCCTTCTGATGACAGCTGCAAAACTTCCAGTAAAATTTAGAGCATATACCGAAGTGCCACTACATCCTCAACAGATTTTGAGCTTCTCATGGGCCTTGCCCAGAGCCCCATAGTGGGGGTGTGGTGGTGTATTGTATGTGCTTGTTGAACGTGGCAATTGCAGCAATTCGTTTGTGCAATGTTCGAAGATGACCTTAACCCTGCTGAGAATGGAAACAAGTCTGCAAAGCCTGGGTTGGGTCAATTTCAAGCTTGCGTTTCTTGTGCAACGGAATCAGGAAAACCCCATGAATGCAAATTTATCCTCAAGTGCTTCCCAGAACCCGCCCACCGCTCTTGAGTGGTGGTGTATTGCGTGCGATTGTTGAACGTGGTAATTGCAGCAGTTCGTTTGCGCAATGTTCGAAGATGACCTTAACCCTGCTGAGAATGGAAACAAATCTGCAGAGCCTGGGTTGGGCCGATGGAGTGTGCACAATATATATATTCGAACGAAAAAAATATGTTTTAACTTGTTTCGAATTCTTTTGATGAAAATGTCGAGATTACGTATATATATATATATTGCATCGTGATATTTTTGACAATTTTTTTCATCGTTATTTCTATCTGATGTTTTTGAGGTATATATATACCAAAAATCACAGGGAAACGTATATATATATACACATGTAATCTTGATATGTTCTAGTTACATATTTAAATTTGTTTCTATCTGCAAAATTGGTAAGTCCATTTTTGAGCCGGTCTAATTGTGGTTTTTACCACTCGTAAGCATTTTTTGCATTTTCTATCTGCAAGATCGTGACTATATACAGCACCAAGATTTATTTCCAGAAGGTAGGCGGGGCCCCGAAGCCTGCATGGTATTGTAGGAACAGCAGGGGTGCCCTTAGAGTTTTGGGTTTATGGAAGTTCTATAGGGTTCAGGTCCTTGATTTAGATCAGCTCCCCCTTTCCAGATAGAGGCATGATTTGGACCTTACCCTCCCACATTCATCCAGATGCGGATCAAGATCTAGATAAAGCCCATGATCCAGATAGAGGACTTATCCAGATCGAAGCCTGGATCATCCAGAAGCAGGCCTTGATTTAGATCAGCTTCCTTTCCAGACAGAGGCATGATTTAGACCTTACCCTCCCAGATCCATCCAGATGTGGATCATGATCTAGAT
>CAMXCT020000453.1:0-37126 GCA_947184155.2 Cladocopium goreaui
GCAACTTTTGCAGTACAAAGTAGTACTGGGGAGTGCTTTGTGCAAGCTTTGTAGTACAAAGTAGTACTGGGAAGTGGTTTGTGCAAGCTTTGTAGTACAAAGTAGTACTGGGAAGTGCTTTGTGCATGCCTTGTAGTACAAAGTAGTACTGCGGAGTGCTTTGTGCAAGCTTTGTAGTACAAAGTAGTATTGGGAAGTGTTTTGTGCAAGCTTTGAAGTACAAAGTCGTACTGGGGAGTGCTTTGTGCAAGCTTTGTAGTACAAAGTAGTACTGGGAGTTGTTCTGTGCAACTTTTGCAGTACAAAGTAGTACTGGGGAGTGCTTTGTGCAAGCTTTGTAGTACAAAGTAGTACTGGGAAGTGGTTTGTGCAAGCTTTGTAGTACAAAGTAGTACTGGGAAGTAGTTTGTGCAAGCTTTGTAGTACAAAGTAGTACTGGGAGTTGTTTTGTGCAACTTTTGTAGTTCAAAGTAGTACTGGGGAGTGCTTTGCGCAAGCTTTGTAGTACAAAGTAGTATTGGGAAGTGTTTTGTGCAAGCTTTGTAGTACAAAGTAGCACTGGGAAGTGTTTTGTGCGAGCCTTGTAGTACAAAGTAGTACTGCGGAGTGCTTTGTCTTTGTAGTACAAAGTAGTACTGAGAAGTGGTTTGTGCAAGATTGTAGTACAAAGTAGTACTGCGGAGTGCTTTGTGCAAGCTATGCAGTACAAAGTAGTACTGGGAAGTAGTTTGTGCAAGCTTTGTAGTACAAAGTAGTACTGGAACGTGTCTAGTGCAAGCTTTGTAGTACAGATTAGTACTGGGAACTATTTTTTGCAAAGCTTTTGTAGTAGCTGGGGGGGGGGCACAAGGGTGGCGGGCGTGACCACATGGAAAAAAAAAAGAAGAATATGGAAATACTTCTGCCCTTCCTTAGAAAAAGCCAAGAGAACGTAGCTGACATCTGTGAAACATGGAAATGAGATGAAGAAAAGATCTCCCGATGAATAGTTGAGATGAATTGCAAGTGTGAAGTTTGGAGTGTGGGTGTGAAGAGTGCATGTGAAGTCTGAATAAAGTGTTTTGCATTGCACCCGGGTCGCGCGGAGGTCAAATGTTCTTATTTTTTGGTCCACAACACTACCCATCTTCGCACAGCTTCGCACAAAGCACACACGCACAGCCCTGGCTGGAGCACGGCGCATGCAAGGTGCTTAGTCGTAGTACCGGGAAGTGATTCATGGAAGCTTGCGTGACATATGAGAAGAGATGAGATGAGAAGAGATGAGCTGGGTTAAGGCGCGAAGAGCTCAGATGAGATGAAGTGTGGAGTGTGAAGTGTGAGGAGTGCAGTGAGAAGTGTGGGGCGTGAAGAGTGCAGTTTGAAGAGTGAAGTGTGAAGTGTGGACTGTGAAGTTTGAAGTGTGAAGTGCCAAGTGTGCAGTCTTAAGAGCGCCGGGTGAAGTGAAGTCTGGAGTGCGAAGAGTGCAGTGTGAAGTGTGAAGTGTGGAGTGTGAAGAGTGCAGTGAGTAGTGCGAAGTGCGAAGTGCGAAGTGGATCTGCAAATGTGACTTGCGATGGAGTCAAAAGATCCAGCTATCATCATCGCTGCTGGAGTCCTCAACATCGATGGGCGCAGCAGTCGACATTCCATCTGTATCACGCTGCGGTAGCATTCCGGCCACCCTTGGCAAAAGGTTGGCTTGTAGGGCAATGGATCGCTCATTTCAAACTGAAACAACACAAAACATCTCTATCAGAGATAACTGGCAGATGATGTTTGAAACGGCGGCTATAGGGATGATGATGATGATGATGATGATGATGATGATGAGGACCGTTTTGTCTGTGCATCAGTCCGTCCTCTGTCCATCACACTGTCACATCTCTCCTATAGTTTTTTTGGAAACTTCTGCCACCGCCTGGTGCGGTTCCTATGTTAGCGCCAATGGTGTAAATGATGATAATGAAGTCGAAGCTGTTGAACACGTATTGCTACGGCCAAGATGTGATAGGTAAGTCTTGTAACAAATTTTCGTTCACATTGTTGTGAAACTGGTTTGTTGTCATTCTTGGGGTCGTGCCCAGAGTTGGGCAACCGTTTGAAACTGAAACGTTTCTAAGATCTTTGCGCGCAATATGTGAAAAACGTGACTACATGTCAGAAAATCAAACGGCAGCAGCAAAAGTTTTCACAAAGAGGTATCAAGTGGCCCGTTGTCGAGTGCTTCCAGGCATTGCCAAGCTTTGGCGGTTTTAACACGAAGAACCATCCCATATATGTACTTTGACTGCCTTCTCAAACCCATTCCCCAGTATGCAACCACTTGTGGAGATTTGTGGTAAAAGAGACACATTTCAAGCCTCCAGGATCTACAAGTCTGCGACAGAAATATGGTTGTGTCCAGCAAGACTTCTTCGGCCTTGTGTCGCCGAATGCCAAGACAGCTTGGCAGAACGACTCTGGTACATTTTCCCAATCATCCTGGTCAGTGTCTGTCCGCGCAAAAGGGACGCCAATTGTGAAGGAATTTTCCCTTTTTGGAAAAATGTCCTGCAGTCTTGCTTCTGTTGGTGCTCAGACACGAAAGTAAGACACTTCTTGACATAGCTATGCTTGTATTCTGAAACGCTTTCCTTACTTTGCTGATCGCATCGTACTGTTTCCCAAATAATGTCCTCTACCAACTCTTCTCACCCAGCTCTCCTGTGGTGCCTTGAGTATGGTTTTATTTCAAAATGCATTCCTCATCTACTGTATGGTTTTATTTCAGTAAATCCATTGAGCACGCAGGAGGTGCGTAAACCGATTTTGCCACTTCACGCCACTAGCAGTAGTAGAAGTAGTCGTAGCCGTAGTCGTAGTAGTACAAGTGGTAGTAGCAGCAGTAGTAGAAGTTGTAGCCGTAGTCGTAGTAGTACAAGTAGTATACTAGCAGTATACTAGTAGCAGTAGTAGAAGTAGCCGTAGCCGTCGTAGTAGTAGTAGTAGTAGTAGCCGTAGCCGTCGTAGTAGTAGTAGTAGTAGTCGTCGTAGTCGTAGTAGTAGTAGCAGTAGTACAGATTAGTAGTGGGAACTAGTTTTTGCAAGCTTTTGTAGTAGACATCATTACTGGAAAGTACTTGACATGAAAATAGCCAAGAAGAACTTAGCTGACATCTGGGAAGACATGGAATGAGATGAGAAGAGCTCCGATGAGATGAGTTGAGATGAAGTGCAAGTGTGAAGTGTGGAGTGTGGGGTGTGAAGAGTGCAATGTGAAGTCTGAGGAAAGTGTTTGCATTGCACCGGTGTCGCGCGCAGGTCATGTTCTTATGTTTTTGGCCACAACACTACAACAGCTTCGCACAGCTTCGCACAAAGCACGCACGCACAGCCCTGGCTGGAGCACGGCGCATGCAAGGTGCTTAGTCGTAGTACTGGGAAGTGATTCATGGAAGCTTGCGTGACATATGAGAAGAGATGAGATGAGAAGAGATGAGCTGGGTTAAGGTGAGAAGAGCTCAGATGAGATGAAGTGCGGAGTGTGAAGTGTGAGGAGTGCAGTGAGAAGTGTGGGGCGTGAAGAGCGCAGTTTGAAGAGTGAAGTGTGAAGTGTGGACTGTGAAGTTTGAAGTGTGAAGTGCCAAGTGTGCAGTCTTAAGAGCGCCGGGTGAAGTGAAGTCTGGAGTGCGAAGAGTGCAGTGTGAAGTGTGGAGTGTGGAGTGTGAAGAGTGCAGTGAGTAGTGCGAAGTGCGAAGTGGATCTGCAAATGTGACTTGCGATGGAGTCAAAAGATCCAGCTATCATCATCGCTGCTGGAGTCCTCAACATCGATGGGCGCAGCAGTCGACATTCCATCTGTATCACGCTGCGGTAGCATTCCGGCCACCCTTGGCAAAAGGTTGGCTTGTAGGGCAATGGATCGCTCATTTCAAACTGAAACAACACAAAACATCTCTATCAGAGATAACTGGCAGATGATGTTTGAAACGGCGGCTATAGGGATGATGATGATGATGATGATGGTGATGATGATGATGATGATGAGGACCGTTTTGTCTGTGCATCAGTCCGTCCTACGCCCATCACACTGTCACATCTCTCCTATAGTTTTTTTGGAAACTTCTGCCACCGCCTGGTGCGGTTCCTATGTTAGCGCCAATGATGTAAATGATGATAATGAAGTCGAAGCTGTTGAACACGCATTGCTACGGCCAAGATGTGATAGGTAAGTCTTGTAACAAATTTTCGTTCACATTGTTGTGAAACTGGTTTGTTGTCATTCTTGGGGTCGTGCCCAGAGTTGGGCAACCGTTTGAAACTGAAACGTTTCTAAGATCTTTGCGCGCAATATGTGAAAAACGTGACTACATGTCAGAAAATCAAACGGCAGCAGCAGCAAAAGTTTTCACAAAGAGGTATCAAGGCACAGTGGAGGCCCATTGTCGAGTGCTTCCAGGCATTGCCATAAAGCTTTGGCGGTTTTAACACGAAGAACCATCCCATATATGTACTTTGACTGCCTTCTCAAACACATTCCCCAGTATGCAACCACTTGTAGAGATTCGTGGTCAAAGAGACACTAGTACAAAGTAGTACTGCGGAGTGCTTTGTGCAAGCTTTGTAGTACAAAGTAGTACTGCTGGTCCTTTGTGCAACTTTTGTAGTACAAAGTAGTACTGGGGAGTGCTTTGTGCAAGCTTTGTAGTACAAAGTAGTACTGGGAGTTGTTCTGTGCAACTTTTGCAGTACAAAGTAGTACTGGGGAGTGCTTTGTGCAAGCTTTGTAGTACAAAGTAGTACTGGGAAGTGGTTTGTGCAAGCTTTGTAGACATACAAAGTAGCACTGGGAGGTGTTTTGTGCGAGCCTTGTAGTACAAAGTAGTACTGCGGAGTGCTTTGTCTTTGTAGTACAAAGTAGTACTGGGAAGTGTTTTGTGCAAGCTGTGTAGTACAAAGTAGTACTGGGAAGTGTTTTGTGCAACTTTTGTAGTACAAAGTAGTACTGCGGAGTGCTTTGTGCAAGCTTTGTAGTACAAAGTAGTACTGGGAAGTGGTTTGTGCAAGATTGTAGTACAAAGTAGTACTGCGGAGTGCTTTGTGCAAGCTTTGTAGTACAAAGTAGTACTGGGAAGTGTTTTGTGCAAGCCTTGAAGTACAAAGTAGTACTGCGGAGTGTTTTGTCTTTGTAGTACGAAGTAGTACTGGGAGTTGTTTTGTGCAACTTTTGTAGTACAAAGTAGTACTGGGGAGTGCTTTGCGCAAGCTGTGTAGTACAAAGTAGTATTGGGAAGTGTTTTGTGCAAGCTTTGTAGTACAAAGTAGTACTGGAACGTGTTTTGTGCAAGCTTTGAAGTACAAAGTAGTACTGCGGAGTGCTTTGTGCAAGCTTTGTAGTACAAAGTAGTACTGGGAAGTGGTTTGTGCAAGATTGTAGTACAAAGTAGTACTGCGGAGTGCTTTGTGCAAGCTTTGTAGTACAAAGTAGTACTGGGAAGTGGTTTGTGCAAGGTTGTAGTACAAAGTAGTACTGCGGAGTGCTTTGTGCAAGCTTTGTAGTACAAAGTAGTACTGGGTTTTGTGCGAGCCTTGTAGTACAAAGTAGTACTGCGGAGTGTTTTGTCTTTGTAGTACAAAGTAGTACTGGGAAGTAGTTTGTGCAAGCTTTGTAGTACAAAGTAGTACTGGGAGTTGTTTTGTGCAATTTTTGTAGTTCAAAGTAGTACTGGGGAGTGCTTTGCGCAAGCTGTGTAGTACAAAGTAGTATTGGGAAGTGTTTTGTGCAAGCTTTGTAGTACAAAGTAGTACTGGAACGTGTCTAGTGCAAGCTTTGTAGTACAGATTAGTACTGGGAACTAGTTTTTGCAAGCTTTTGTAGTAGACATCATTACTGGAAAGTACTTGACATGAAAATAGCCAAGAAGAACTTAGCAGACATCTGGGAAGACATGGAATGAGATGAGAAGAGCACCGATGAGATGAGTTGAGATGAAGTGCAAGTGTGAAGTGTGGAGTGTGGGGTGTGAAGAGTGCAATGTGAAGTCTGAGGAAAGTGTTTGCATTGCACCGGTGTCGCGCGCAGGTCATGTTCTTATGTTCTTGGCCACAACACTACAACAGCTTCGCACAGCTTCGCACAAAGCACGCACGCACAGCCCTGGCTGGAGCACGGCGCATGCAAGGTGCTTAGTCGTAGTACTGGGAAGTGATTCATGGAAGCTTGCGTGACATATGAGAAGAGATGAGATGAGAAGAGATGAGCTGGGTTAAGGTGAGAAGAGCTCAGATGAGATGAAGTGTGGAGTGTGAAGTGTGAGGAGTGCAGTGAGAAGTGTGGGGCGTGAAGAGTGCAGTTTGAAGAGTGAAGTGTGAAGTGTGGACTGTGAAGTTTGAAGTGTGAAGTGCCAAGTGTGCAGTCTTAAGAGCGCCGGGTGAAGTGAAGTCTGGAGTGCGAAGAGTGCAGTGTGAAGTGTGAAGTGTGGAGTGTGAAGAGTGCAGTGAGTAGTGCGAAGTGCGAAGTGGATCTGCAAATGTGACTTGCGATGGAGTCAAAAGATCCGGCTATCATCATCGCTGCTGGAGTCCTCAACATCGATGGGCGCAGCAGTCGACATTCCATCTGTACCACGCTGCGGTAGCATTCCGGCCACCCTTGGCAAAAGGTTGGCTTGTAGGGCAATGGATCGCTCATTTCAAACTGAAACAACACAAAACATCTCTATCAGAGATAACTGGCAGATGATGTTTGAAACGGCGGCTATAGGGATGATGATGATGATGATGATGATGATGATGATGATGATGATGATGATGATGACCGTTTTGTCTGTGCATCAGTCCGTCCTACGCCCATCACACTGTCACATCTCTCCTATAGTTTTTTTGGAAACTTCTGCCACCGCCTGGTGCGGTTCCTATGTTAGCGCCAATGATGTAAATGATGCTAATGAAGTCGAAGCTGTTGAACACGTATTGCTACGGCCAAGATGTGATAGGTAAGTCTTGTAACAAATTTTCGTTCACATTGTTGTGAAACTGGTTTGTTGTCATTCTTGGGGTCGTGCCCAGAGTTGGGCAACCGTTTGAAACTGAAACGTTTCTAAGATCTTTGCGCGCAATATGTGAAAAACGTGACTACATGTCAGAAAATCAAACGGCAGCAGCAAAAGTTTTCACAAAGAGGTATCAAGGCACAGTGGTGGCCCATTGTCGAGTGCTTCCAGGCATTGCCATAAAGCTTTGGCGGTTTTAACACGAAGAACCATCCCATATATGTACTTTGACTGCCTTCTCAAACCCATTCCCCAGTATGCAACCACTTGTAGAGATTCGTGGTCAAAGAGACACACTTCAGGCCTCCAGGATCTACAAGTCTGCGACAGATATATGGCTGTGTCCAGCAAGACTTCTTCGGCCTTGTGTCGCCGAATAGATAAAGTCCAGGTTGGTTGGCGGGCCAAGACAGCTTGGCAGAACGACTCTGGTACATTTTCCCAATCATCCTGGTCAGTGTCTGTCCGCGCAAAAGGGACGCCAATTGTGAAGGAATTTTCCCTTTTTGGAAAAATGTCCTGCAGTCTTGCTTCTGTTGGTGCTCAGACACGAAAGTAAGACACTTCTTGACATAGCTATGTTTGTATTCTGAAACGCTTTCCTTACTTTGCTGATCGCATCGTACTGTTTCCCAAATAATGTCCTCTACCAACTATTCTCACCCAGCTCTCCTGTGGTGCCTTGAGCCACACTGCTGTATGGTTTTATTTCAAAATGCATTCCTCATCTACTGTATGGTTTTATTTCAGTAAATCCATTGAGCACGCAGGAGGTGCGTAAACCGATTTCGCCACTTCACGCCACTAGCAGTAGTAGAAGTAGTCGTCACCGTAGTCGTAGTAGTACAAGTGGTAGTAGTAGCAGTAGTAGAAGTTGTAGCCGTAGTCGTAGTAGTACAAGTAGTATACTAGCAGTATACTAGTAGCAGTAGTAGAAGTAGCCGTAGCCGTCGTAGTAGTAGTAGCCGTAGCCGTCGTAGCCGTAGCCGTCGTAGTCGTAGTAGTAGTAGTAGTCGTCGTAGTCGTAGTAGTCGTAGTAGTCGTAGTAGTCGTAGTAGTCGTAGTAGCCGTCGTAGTAGTCGTAGTAGTCGTAGTAGTCGTAGTAGTCGTAGTAGTCGTAGTAGTCGTAGTAGTCGTAGTAGTAGTAGTAGCAGCAGCAGCAGTTGTAGTGGTAGTGGTAGTAGTCGTAGTAGTGGTAGTAGTGGTAGTAGTGGTAGTAGTGGTAGTAGTGGTAGTAGTGGTAGTAGTGGTAGTAGTGGTAGTAGTGGTAGTAGTGGTAGTAGCGGCAGTAGTAGCAGTAGTAGCAGTAGTAGCAGTAGTAGTAGTAGTAGTACGCGTCGTCGTAACAGCAGTCGTAGTCGTAATGTCCCACCGTGAGCATGCCACTTCATGCCACTTCAAGTGGCGTATGCCACTTCTAGTGGCGTATGCCACTTCAAGTGGTGCATGCCACTTCAAGTGGCGTGTCGCACCGTGAGCATGTCACTTCATGCCACTTCATGCCGCTTCAAGTGGCGCATGCCACTTCAAGTGGCGGTCGCACCGTGAGCATGCCACTTCATGCCACTTCATGCCACTTCAAGTGGCGGTCGCACCGTGAGCATGCCACTTCATGCCACTTCATGCCACTTCAAGTGGCGTGAAGTGGCGTGAAGTGGCGAAATCGGTTTACGCACCTCCTGCGTGCTCAATGCAGTTTCGTTTGTTTTTACATCCCCATTCCTGAAGATCTTTCTTACTGTTGCAAGCCCTGAGTCCTGAAACCCTTCTGGCAGCTCACCATCGATCATGGTGTTGTACTCTCCTTTCCTGGGTTCTGTATGAACTCTGATTGCAACGTCCTTTGCGATGCGCCAGTGGTCTCCATCCACCAGCTCAGCCATCATCGTGTCACCAGGCAGTGCTCCAGGGGTCGTTGGTGCAACTCGGGTGTACGGGCCAGATCGTTCAGTTTGGCCCGTCTTATCTTTGGCCTTCAACCGTCTCCCAGGCGTTCCTGGGGCTCTTGACGGTGCACTGCTCCCCTGAGGGGCATCATCATCATCATCATCAAAGATCCCAACTGGGTTTGGGAACTTCGGTCCTTGTTGTTCATCTTCAAGATGGATGTGCTTCTGTTGCTGAGGGCCTGACACAATGGCATCTGGCAACACAGGCTCCCCACTCAAGATGGAGAAAGCCAAGGCCTCGCTCTCATTGGCAGACCTCACACGCGATGTGCTGCACAGAATTGGAACGCCCTCGTGAAACAACCACAACCCATTATGGGGATCATGGCCAATCACACGGGATGCTGCGCTCCATGTTGTGCCGCCTTGCTGTGCGTCCCTCCTGTAGCAAACCAAGTCACCGACTGCATACTCCTTGTGTTGGGGTGCTGCATTTCGTGTCAGTGCACGTGCAACCCTGTTGCTTGTTGTATCTAGATGGACGAAAGCCCTCTGTGCACTCATCCTTGCCGCGTGTACCTTGTGGTACGCCACATTGGGATCTGTTTTTGCTTCAATCACACCCAAGTCAGCGCTCTCTGACATGTCTGTGACTGAGCCCGGCATGCGTGGTTGTTTTCCTAAAACCCAGTGACTTGCACTGTAACCATTTGTTCTCTGCATGCTGTTCTTTGTGCATGCGCATTCTTGCAGCAACATCTCAAAGTCTGCAAGTCCTGCTGTCTCACTATCAGCAACCACTTTTCTGACCATTGCTTTTAGGATACCCCCATGACGTTCTACCTTTCCTATGGCTGCTGGGGTTTCCAAAGGGGCAAACTCAATATTGCACCCATGACTGGCTAGCATCTTGGTCACTGCACCTCGGTTATGCAAACCTCGATCCATGATGCATGCCTTTGGCCAACCAGCCCAAGCAATCCACTTGGTCATCAGCGCCTTGGCACATGCCTCTGAAGTGGGCTGTCCTCCACCTTCTTTGACAACTTCACACATGTGAAAACCCGTTGCAATGTCGACCATTGACATCACTGAGTACTTACCTCCCAAATGATCCCTCATTTCCAGTACGTCAAAACCCAACATAGAGTTAAACTCAAAGTTGAAATGACTCCCAACTGGGTGGTCTCTTGGGGGTTTTGCCGAGTCCTCACATGCTTGGCACCTCACCAATCGAGCTGCCTCAATCAGCTCAGGAGATGCCCTTCCTGCCTTCAGGATGTTCTTCAAGGTAGCAGGTGTAGGATGGCCAAATTGCCTGTGCAGGCATCGGATGGCAATCCTAGTTCGTGTGGGCAGTGCTCTCCAATGCGCTCTCCTCTGGACCTCATCCAATGGGGCTCCAGGGATTGCAAGTTGATCCAACATGAGTTGTTCGTTCTCTGCTGGAGTCAGAGGCTTGTTGGGATCATCCAGCATCTGGTCATCTGATCCAGATAGCTCATCCATAGCTTCACCAACGAAACATGTCTGTGCGTACCTATCTAGGTATAGCTTCTCTGAATGACCCTTCAACAACTCATGAAACTCCATCCCACATGCGTCTTGGAATGTCCTTGGTGCCATGGTCACCCGACCCTCGCTCCACTCCATAGCCAGCCTAAAACAGGCACAGATCACCTCCAAAGCAAAAACCCTTGTCAACCAGGCTCTCGAGGTATGTGGTGATAACCACAACCGTGCATTGGTTCATGTCGGCTTCACAGTGGATATCTTGGATCTGATTCCAAGTGGGGTTTCCATGTACACCGCAACCAGTCCAGGGCATTGGGATGAAACCCTGGCTGCAAGTTTCTTGCATGTGTCTTCCCAACAGGAGTCCACTGTCATGACATGCACATCATTCCAATTGGACAAGTTGACCATGGGATCTTTCAAAACCAACATGTGGACCGACTCCGACAAGTGGGATACCCCTACCATGGCTTTCATGACATCATCTTCGTGCTGCATGACTTTCAACCCTGAAGTCACCACACATTGTCCTTTTTGTCCATGACCCTTGGCTCACTGGACATCAAGGCTCCCAACAACGCGCATGGCTGAGGCTCTGTTTTTACCTCCAGCTTCACTGCAGTTGCAACTGTGTCAGATCCAGTAGCACCACTTGGATCATCATCGTCACTGCCAAGATCGATGTACTTGTTGGGATCCATAGGTGTCATGGCCTTGGTGAACGTTCCAAGCATGCTGACCTTTTCAGGAGTTTCCCTCTCAACAACTCCCAAAGCCTTAAGTCCAGGGGTTTTCTGTTCAGGGGGATTTTCATTCGATTCCTCCTTTGGGGCAGTTATGGCAGCATGTGCTGTGGGAACTTCTTCAACCACATCCATGGGTTCTTGGGTATCCATGGTGTCCACACCATCTCCAAATGCAAGTTGCGTGCTCTCTTCGGTGATCTCTTCCACGTCGTCTTCTCTTCCTCCTGATCATCACCACGGGCATCGTCTGCTCCATCTCCATCTCCGGTGTCCCCAGGCTCACCAGGCTCATCAGGAGGTGTTGACTCAGCTTCCTTCGTGGGAGCGTACACCAGGATCCTACCTGTGGACTCGTGATGGCATCCCAACTCATCAATAGAAGGGTAGGTCCCTTCCACTGTGCAGCTTGTGTCAATGTAGTCATAGATGCTGACGCTCCATCCCTCACATCTCATGGACGGAGAAGCCCATGATCTCCTGATGGTCTTCCTGTCAGAGGATTCCTCCTGCAGGCACAGTCCAATGTAGTCAGGGCCAAGCACTGCCACTTTCACATTGGACGACATGTTGTTCTGTTCAACTGTCTGCACCTTTCTTTCCTCTGCTGTCGTGCCTGGGAAGTATGGGCCAATCCAGCACAAGCACTTCTGCTTGTAGCCAGTCTGGTGGTCCACAGCAGCTGCATACCACATGGCACCCAACAGCTCCACAGAAAGTCCATGGGCCTCGACTCTGTGGTTCCAGGAGGTGCCATCATCCTCCTTTGCAGGAAGGTCCAAGTGACTAGGCCAGCAAGCCAACACAGACTCCACACTCATCTGACGCGCCTGTGGTCGTCGTCGAGGAAGAGGTGTCAGACTCCTTGCAGGTGGTCTGGGTGGTGTCCTTAGCCGATGGTATGTCTCCTGACGACGCTATGGTGCATCTCTGTACCCTCGGCTTCTTCGAGGGGATCTGGACCTACCTCGCTGTCGTGAGTCTCGAGTCACGAGAGTCACTTCTGCTCCTTGGTCTCCTTCTGTATGAGGAAGATCCTGAAGCTCTTGCCTGATCTCTCTCAGCCACAAGCTGTGTCACCACAGATGTCAGTTCACTGATCCTTGCAATCAGGGCCTCTGTCTGTGGTGCGTCCCTTGGTGCTGAACGTGACCTCCTTGGCGATGGGCGTCTCATAGGTGGGGTCTTTGGAGGAGGGACTGCTCGTGCCTCAGCTGGAGATCGTGGTGTGGATCCCGTTGATGCGGCTCTTAGAGGTGCAGGGGGCGCAGGTGGACCAGGTCTTGCCGCCTTGGCCACAGGTGCCCTTGGCGCTGGTGCTGTGGGAGCCGCCTTGGGTGCTGATGCCAATCCAACACCCCTCACCTCACAGCAGTCATCCAGCACTCTCATGTCTCTCTCACTCATCTCAAAACGGGCCAAATCACACAACCTTCCAGCATGATCTTCTGCCTCAGTCTTGGCATCCATGTTGACGTGTTGGCAATCACATCTGCCACGACAGCCACCTGACATCTGAGACCAACTGGCTCGAGCATTGGCATGAGTCAAGCTGCAGCTGATCTTCAAGAACTCCAAGGCACTTGAAACCAACCAACCCAGGGCAACGCTCCTGTGTCGATTTCTTCTGCAGTAGGCCACAACTGCAACAGACTTGCCATCTTCGACAGCTTGCTTCACCTTCCTGATCAGGGCATGCATGACCTGCATAGTCCAATCATTTCGCACAAGCCCTGCCAAAATGTCAGGGTGAGTTCCAATGTGACTCTTCAAACTCTTGTCATGGTGAGGGTCTCCAAGCTCCAAGTGTCAACCACAAAGACTTCCCTGTCGCCCAAGCCAAAGTTATGGCAGACTCTCTCAAGGTTGCGCGCTGATGCATCGTTCACATAGGCATCCAGTGGAGGGCAAAATCCTTCCCTGCAGTGTAGATCAGCACTTGCTGTCCAGATGGGGCCATGGTGCGTGGAGTGGTGCCAACATATGCCATGTCGTCAGGGGTTTTCAACTCCCTGATCTGCGTTGGTGTTTCTTTGAATGGCATGTTGACCAACCCTTGGCTCAGCCATACACGCAAGAGTCCTGAATCCTTGGTTCTCTGCAACTTCAAGGTGGGTCCATCTCTGCCAAGTGTGCATGTGGCTGTTGCCATGTCTTTCACCAAACCCAATGCTGCTTGAGCATGTTGTGACAGCAACAAAGGTGTGGGGTCACCGGACTCACCAACCACCTACGTTTCCGGAACACCTGGCAACTTCTTACCACCCTCAGGTTCCAACACAAATGGGATTCTGTATCGACTCTTGGTGTGCACATTACCTGCAAGACCCTTGAATGCCTTCTGTTCATCTGACTGCATGGGGACATCAAAACACATATTCTTCAACTTGGCCCTGCATGTTTCCATCCACTCATGTCCACAAACCATTGAGTTGCAACCCTCGTCCAACACTCCCCAGACATGTTCATCGTTAAGAACATCAACCACTGGAAGCACACTGCACTCCAGATCGTCCTCCAAAGGGGAAAGCGCCACATCCCCTGCATGGGTCGTGTCTCTGGCTTCAACCACGGCCTCAATGGCGTTGCGCAAGATGTCAACCATGACACTGGCGCGCATGTTGGGGTCATGGTTCAACTTCACTTCACAATCCTGTTGAAACTGATGCATCACTGCTACTGAGTCCTCAGTACTCAAAAGATCCCCCATGTATAGCCCGCTAGATGCTTTGCGGCCGACTTTATAGAGAATAGCCTGGTATAAACTGGAATGGCCACATGTCTGGAGTCTATAAAGTGGAAAGCCAACATGTTTTGTCTATAAAGTCAAAATCCAACGTTTGTATAAAGTCGCCTGGCCGCGTAAAAACATAAAACTCGATGCAGGTTTTTGAGGGTACTTGTGAACATGTCCCATGACTATAAAGTGAGATGCCGAACATCCAGATAGTAATACTTGTGCAGAACAGTGGCACTATAATGTGGATTTCCGGCTAAACAACGATCGTTGTAGTAGCGATGATTTTCTTACTCGCGACGATGGCAGCATCGACATGATTGTCTATAAAGTTGAGGGGCCACGTTCAAACCTTGGGGGAATATCATCGATCTCATCGATGGGGAACCCAAAAGACTTCGAATGACTTCGAAACCGAACGAAACCGACAGCCAAACAAATATCTATATCGAAGTCGTTAACAGAATCTATGGTAAAACAAAATCTATGTTGGACTGGCCACTTTATATCCCCTCCCCCAACAGAAAATGCCTCTAACACACTTTCCTTTGAAAGGGGTCCTTGGGGTGAAAGGGGTCCTGGTCGCGCCGCGCGGGCGCGCGCGCGCGCCAAAATGGCTCCAATTTTGAAACCTTTTTGGCGCGCGCGGCGCGCCCAGGACCCCATTCACCCTGAGGAATTTTTCAAGGGAAATCTTCTTCTATAAAGTGGCCAGTCCAGGTAAAACCCCTGAAAAAACAGAATCTATGTTGGACTGGCCACTTTATACCCCTTCCCCCAACAGAGAATGCCTCTATAAAGTGGCCAGTCCAGGTAAAGCCCCTGAAAAAACACATTTTTACCTGGAATGGCCACTTTATACCCCCTCCCCCAGCAGAGAATGCCTCTATAAAGTGGCCAGTCCAAGTAAAACCCCTGAAAAAACAGAATCTATGTTGGACTGGCCACTTTATACCCCCTCCCCCAACAGAGAATGCCTCTATAAAGTGGCCAGTCCAGGTAAAACCCCTGAAAAAATACATTTTTACCTGGAATGGCCACTTTATACCCCAGCCAGTGGGCTCCAGGACTTTGACCCGGAAACGGAAGGACTGACAACAAGGTAAAGGGGGAAAACTACAACGGAGAGGTACAACGGGAAGGCTACCACAAGAAAATGAGACATGTCACGTTTATATACGTTTATTGTTTTCAATGTGTCATATAGATTGGCGATGATTGGTATATTGAATATGTTGTAGATGTATTTTGGCACATATGTATTATACCTATGATTCACGCATCAATATAAATATATATAAATCATAAACACATGCCAAACCAAAAACTTTTAGCTGAGTATTGTATTCCCAATCTGTTGGCAAATGTCCAGCCGATTCACCATGCGTGACCCAACAAGATTCAAAACTATGGATTGTTTACTTTCGAAAATATTTTTTTACTGGTTCTTGCAAACAATTTTATAAGAAGGTTGGGCATGGACCGGCCAGTTTATACAGAGGGTGGGGCTGCCAGAAATGACGTGATCAAGCCACTTTATAGAGCTGAACTTTCTTGCAAACCATTTTATAGAGGATGGGCATGTGGCCGTGGTTTTGGTCCATAGATGTCCATAGATTTTTAGGATGATTTTGGGAGATTGTCGTCATAGGTATACGTAGATTCACCCAGTATTTTTTTTCAAAAGTAAACAATCCATAGTTTGAATCTTGTTGGGTCACGCATGGTGAATCGGCTGGACATTTGCCAACAGATTGGGAATACAATACTCAGCTAAAAGTTTTTGGTTTGGCATGTGTTTATGATTTATATATATTTATATTGATGTGTGAATCATAGGTATACATATGTTCCAAAATACATCTACAACATATTCAATATACCAATCATCGCCAATCTATATGACACATTGAAAACAATAAACGTATATAAACGTGACATGTCTCATTTTCTTGTGGTAGCCTTCCCGTTGTACCTCTCCGTTGTAGTTTTCCCCCTTTACCTTGTTGTCAGTCCTTCCGTTTCCGGGTCAAAGTCCTGGAGCCCACTGGCTGGGGTATAAAGTGGCCATTCCAGGTAAAAATGTGTTTTTTCAGGGGTTTTACCTGGACTGGCCACTTTATAGAGGCATTCTCTGTTGGGGGAGGGGGTATAAAGTGGCCAGTCCAACATAGATTCTGTTTTTTCAGGGGTTTTACTTGGACTGGCCACTTTATAGAGGCATTCTCTGTTGGGGGAGGGGGTATAAAGTGGCCAGTCCAACATAGATTCTGTTTTTTCAGGGTTTTACCTGGACTGGCCACTTTATAGAGGCATTCTCTGTTGGGGGAGGGGGTATAAAGTGGCCAGTCCAACATAGATTCTGTTTTTTCAGGGGTTTTACCTGGACTGGCCACTTTATAGAGGCATTCTCTGTTGGGGGAGGGGGTATAAAGTGGCCAGTCCAACATAGATTCTGTTTTTTCAGGGGTTTTACCTGGACTGGCCACTTTATAGAGGCATTCTCTGTTGGGGGAGGGGGTATAAAGTGGCCAGTCCAACATAGATTCTGTTTTTTCAGGGGTTTTACCTGGACTGGCCACTTTATAGAGGCATTCTCTGTTTGGGGAGGGGGTATAAAGTGGCCAGTCCAACATAGATTCTGTTTTTTCAGGGGTTTTACCTGGACTGGCCACTTTATAGAGAAGAAGATTTCCCTTGAAAGGGGTCCTCAGGGTGAATGGGGTCCTGGGCAGCTCTATAAAGTGATTTGGGTGATGTATCTCATGACTCTATAAAATGCTCTGCCGCAATTTTCTTTCTATAAAGTGCCCTGGATGCAGCACAAATTCTTCTTCTTAAAGGGCAAGTTTCACTCTATAAAGTGCTTTGCCATGTATACAGCCCCAACAGAAAGATATTGGCCCGAAATCATTGGGGAGACATGTTTCTATAAAGTGGATGGTGTGACATATTATGGCCATTCTTTGAAGGGAACCAACGGTCTATAAAATGCATTGCCGCATATATTGAGTCGTTTCCTTGTGGGGAACCAGCCGGGTATAAACTGGAAAGCCAACGTTGCTATAAAGTCATCTTCCAGGTCCAAGGGCATGTTTCTCGCGCAAAACACGGCTTTACCCCCCATTGTCGGTATATAAAGTGGCGACCGGAAACCCACTTTATAAGCGCACAAAGGATGTCCACTTTATAGTGAGCTATACATGGGGGATCTCAAAAGCAATTCCAACCTTTCATATTTCAACAGGTCTTCTGCCAGATCTACCAAGGGTGCAGCAGACTGACTCACAGCCCTTCCCAAGGCTTCCCTGCGCTGTCCCTCATCACGTGGCATCTCGTCCACATGAGTTCCACACAGCAGGCAAAATGTTCTGCTGGTGCTCTTGGTTGATCCCCTTTTGTCGGTAACTGCATGGTTGCATGTCTCGGGATCTTGGGTGTATGTTGGATTCTTTGGTGCCTGAGTGACTCTTCCACAATCCCTGCATGTCTTGCGCATGACATATGCATTGGATCCCAGCAAGCTAAAATCCTTGCAAACATGATCAGAAATCTCAACAGGGGGATTGGGAAGCTTCTTCGTGGCAGTCTTGTGTCTCGATCCTGGCACCGGGGCAGGTCTTGGCTGAACTTCCTCTGGAGCTAGCTTGGGGCTAACCTGGTGGGTTCCATGATCAACATCATAGTACATGTCGACCCAATCCAGAAACTGATTCAGGATTCTTGACGTTCCAGGTTCGTTTCGTTCCCAAACATAGTACCCAGGGTATTGTTGCAACACTTCATGGTAGCTGCCCAAACGTGAAAACATGGTCACTTCCAGGGGGCAAAGTCTTGTCACCCATTGGATCTTCCCTCCTGGCACGAAAGGCAGGCATTCTGGGCACACGTGAACCCCCACAGCGTAGGCAACAACTGTTTTTCTTCAGACTGGCAAGTCTGACTTTCCTGTCTTGGATGGACAATTGGTTCTTCACAACCCTCTTGCCCTTCCCCTTGCCTTTGTCTTTGCCTTTCCCTGATCCCTTGTAAGGTCCTTTTCCCTTGGCACGTTCCACAGCTGCATAGGCCTGCAACTGGTGTTGGCAAGCCTCTCCAAGTTCTTCAAGCCATGGCTGTCAGTGCAATGCCAAGATCTTCATCTGATATCCAGTCACAATCATCTGGGTCTTCTGTACTGGGCTCATCACCATACCCAACATAGGCTCCTTCACCGTAGTCCTCGTTCCAGTCGTAGTTGTCTCCATCACCTGCTGCTTCATCTCCAGCATGACCATCAAACTCACCTGCAATGTAGCCCGATCGATGCCATCCCCTTCCTTTGTTCTTCCCTGCTCCTTTCACTGGAAAGGGCCTTGAAGGAGGGGCCAGATTCCTTGAATCCCTCAAGTGGCTCCTTCCATGGTGTTCCAACAAGATCTCACTGTATCCCTCAAAGCTGGGCTTTGGGCAGGCAGTCTTGACTCTTGACCATGAGTTGTTCCTGTCGGGTGAGGCCTGATGTCTCAAGGAGAAGCTCAGCCCGCATTTGGGTGGATATCGTCATGACCTCAAAGGGAACACATGCTCCTTGATTCTCTCCACCAGCAATTCCACTCCGGTAGGAGGGCCAACATCCATCAATGCCTTCAGACCCAAATCTTGGCACATGAGAAATGCATCCCCCCTGGGCCCTTCCATGACCTTTGTGACAAGCTCCACATAAGGAGAAACATCAACAAAGTCTTCTTCATCACGCTGGCTACGGGGTGTAGCACTGTGAGGCGAGGCAAAACCGCCAACCTCATGTTCACCTGATCCTGATGGGGCTTGGGGCGACACTTCAGCAGCAGCTTCGCACTCCTCCGGCATCCTCTTGTCTTGCCGCATCTGTCGGCTGACGTCTCCTCCGGCCACTGCTTGCAGGGTTGGCCGGGGAACTGGATGCTTCCTTGGCCTTTTCCTTGGCCTTCTGCTCCATCTTCTTTTTGCAGAGTTCTACACGAAGAAGGGTTCTGAATTGCCATTCGTGAAAATGGGACGGGTCTCCACTATACACGTAGGCTCCACTTTTCGTTTCCAACGGTCCTGTAGGACTGCTCGGGCAGTACCTCAGGCCGGCCATCGACATGGCGTTCGATGGGATTTCAGCGATTCTTCAGGATGTTTCTACGTTACACACTTACACACAACAAGCACACACAGTTTCGGACCTAGGCTATCACCGTGAGAGTCCGGATGGCGGGAGTGAACTCTCCGGCAACCAGCTCCGCTACCAGTTTGAATTGCGCTAGGGACCGTTTTTGCAACCAACAGCTCAAGGGCCCTAAGTCAGGGTAGTTTGAACCAAAGCCACACGCCAAGGAACATGGTGTAAGGATCTAAATGATCTCAAACTCACACAGGTATGAAGCATTTAATGCAATGCAATGCAATGTAATGTATGTATTATTGTGTGTGTGTGCATCTCTCCTGTCTTGCCTCATCACCGGTGGATGTAGTGGCTGTTGATCTGCCCGCGTTTTCAGCTGCCTTTCGTCGTGAGCGTTGCTGCATGACATTTCTCACAGGTTTGAAGGTGTCAAGTGAAGTCACAATTAAGCCAATCCTTCTACAAAAGAAAAATGTATGCCTTTGCTACATCAAGAAAATCCGCATGCATTTGAACGCGAGTCCTAACACTTATCTTGAGTCAGCTGGCGGGCCTCTCTTGCAAGGTCGCTGTTGTCATCTTTCTTGTCATCTGGATGTGGCTCGGGAGCAGTCTCTGGTTTCTCCTTACGGCCCTTAGCTGAAGTTGCCACAGGACATCTATGTATACTCTATATTTCACATAACCTTCGGATACCTTTGGATACCCTTGGCATTTTGGAAACCTGTCTCTTGTGGATTGATGATTGGGTACTTTAGGCGACATCACTGGGCACTGCAGCGCGTAGTGAAAGCATGAGCAGGTTCTGCCCTACAAAGATGTTGCAAGCAAATTATCTCGATATCATTTGACTCTCTCTCTCTCTCTCTGAGGAACAGGCTTTTCTTCCACAGCGCATCTCTACTCTTTCATCGAGAAACTCTACGGTGCCCATCTGGATTGCAGCAGACTTGCCTTAAAATGTGTGGGTGCAAAGGAGCCTTTCCAGCACCCACTCTGCACGAGTGTCAACATCTGACAGTTTTAAGTGCAAAAGCAGCTACTTTTCTCTTCTTCAAATCGGGCAAAGCCAAACTTCAGAGTACGGTCCAGGTGCACATGGGTGACCTCACAGTCAAGTAATGCGCTTTTTGACAAAAGCCTCTTGCAAACTATGGGAAAGTCCAGAGGAGCTGCTTTGCCGAAGGCCAGCTCAAGCATGGCTTTCACATCGTGCCTCGGGTGTGTCGAGTTAAATTCTGGTACCTCTTCTTTCGTATGAAAAGCATCCGCAAAGTGGTCAGCCAGTGCAGTCTAGCAACTTTGACACTGCTTTTGGGAGCTGGGCCAGATGAATAGTATTTTCATCGCGCCTGGATTGTTTGAGCAGCTCTCGCAATGATCGCAAAAGCCAATTGACGTTTCGTTGTCTTGGTGCTAGCCAGCTCGTCAAACCTAACCCTTGTCAGTTAGATCAACTACAGTAGATGGTTCGGTCACAGTACTCCAAAGGGAGCTCCGACCAACCACTTTCAACAAGGCGCGGAATGACGCCGTCGCTGAGCCGCAACCTTTCTCTTCTGGAAGTTTGTTCACCTCAGTCACTGGGGAGTGCGAAATTGCAACAGGCCGTTTCGCATATTCCTTGCATCTGGCATCTTCCACACCAAGAATCCATTCTTTGCAGCTGCCCGCTTCAGGTGCCGATCGCGCTTCTTCTTTGGATCCCTCCAAGTTCCAACCAGGCACGAGTTTCATAAAAAGGTCTCTCGTTTACAGCGCATTTACCTCGCGCCCTTTATCTCTGACAATCTCTCACTGGAGCAGGTGACTGAAGATCCTGCCCAGCACGACTGAACTTGAGGCTTGAGGCACCCACTGTTTAGCTTTCCTGTTTCCATGTGGCATTCCATGCAGTGAGCCCTTGATGCAAATGTCTAGCTATATAAGTCTGACAGCAGGAAGCTTCGTGACTAGCACCTTCAGTGGCAGGCAGACAGGCAAATCTATGCTTTGAGTTTGTTGAAGTTTGTTCAGGAAACTTAACTGCAGTGCGAAAAATTGGGGGTCTCCACCTAACATAAACTACCCTTGGAGCCAAGAAGTTGCGCTCAACCCTTGACGGCCATCTGCAGTGGCAGTGCCCAACTTGAGTCTACTCTAAATGCTCGCAAAATCGCCAAACATTCTTTTCTCAGCTGCATTGCTAGCTGACTCGTGATATTGTGAGACAGGGCCGCTAGTTTGCAACTTGGTTTTGCACAAGTCTGTGACTTGCCAAAGTGGTTCTGCGACTCTTCCACCATGAGATCAGGCTGCAAAACCATCATCTGGGGTTGCGAGACTGGAAGCTTCCATGCTGCTTTATAGCCATTGAAAATATGGTAGATGACAATCTCTGTTGCACAACGCATTGATCAGTGGCACTGATACCAGGACGTGATTGGGTGTGTATGTGCTTAAACTGCTTAAACACAAGCCAACAAAATGGGATGACCCATGATGACCTCTTTTTCCATCTTTTTCCGTTGATCTTATTGAATGTCCCGCCTTTGGCTGACCTGGGTTTGGTACCACACAGGCTGTCTGTCGGGATCACCCGTTCACAAATCCCCAGGTACATCCAGATACCGCATACTCCTTTCCAGTTTGAACCACTGTTTAATCAAAGTCCGTATAGGGCTGGCATTTAGTTTTATAACGTGTAATTGACTCATCTGTCCTCTCATTTGATTTCTCGGTGGCTTTTGGGGCTGGCTATCTTCCAGCTCTCCAAACATTTCGACTACGGCCAATAGAAACTTGGCTCTACTTTGATGCCATCGCATTGCTTCCTGAGAAGCATCAAGCTTGCTGATTTCTTTGGCTGTCAGCCGTGAATCCGACCCCGACGCATTAATGAACTGAAAAGGTGCCAAGTACGGGTACAATTAGGAAAATGAGCGGTACAGTATACATATGTATAAGCTGTAAACACTGTATAAGTCGTTGAATATGTTAAACAAGTTAAAAGTTAAAAAGCGTGCAAGAGTTTTCTACAAACGGGCAAACAAATGATGGTATGAATTGAATCAACTCACACGTCAGCAAGACTTGGGCCTCGAGTTACGCCAGGGGCATCTTGGGGCCAAATGGAAACAGGAAAAAGTGGTCCGTGAAGCCCTGCGGCTGCACGCTCACTTTGCTCACTTTGGCACGCAGGCGCCCAAGTTTCTTACTCGCACCTGGCGCGGCTTGCGGGAAGAAAATCGAAGACACGTTCATCTCAATAAGACTCGATAAGACTCAATAAGACTCAATATATGAGACTGTCTCAGGCCAGTTATATAAGATTCAACAAGACTCAATCAATGCGTTGATGTGTATTGATCAATGGGTCAAGTCATTCGCTGGGTGCTATATATCTAATATGTAATATACACACACATATACATATATACAGTATATCAGTATATATATATATTATATTATGTAATAATTATACTATATATATATATAGTAACACAACAAATTGTAAACCTGCATTCAATCTGCACTGCGGCCTTGATGTACGCCTCCTGTTTCGCTGCTGTGTCTGATGCGTCTTTCAATGCTAATTCACCTTCATAGCCTGCACAAGAAGCAAAAAAACAACAAAGCTGGCAGAATTGCTATAAATCGATATAAATTGCCTATAATATATATATAATACATGTCACAATTTTTAGACCCTGGCCACGGGGACCCTTGCAGGCACTGCAGCAAGGGCTTGAAAGTGTGTTGTCAACCTTTTGTCACACCGCCAAACAGCAAGCCCGCCTAGCCTATGTGTATCTGATCGAAGTTGAGCTCTACATAGCCAAGGAAGTCATCAGCTTTCCCAGTGTCCTCCACAACTCTCACTATATCGTAGCTGGATCTGGATCAAGGATGGCCAAGGCATAGCTGGAGCTGCCGGCATGCCAACACTTTTTTTCGGCTGTTTGACTTTAGCTTTGCTGGTGCCATTCCCAGCCGACAGAGGACCAGCTGATGAACAGCCCGAATTGTACTGCAAACATGCGACCAGGGCAGTTGCATGCAGGCACATTGGCCCGATCGTGGCCAATCCAACGATGCATTTTGAAGGCCTTGGGCAGTTAACACCCCCACCCAGCATCGCTCAAATATCACGCAGGGCACCCCACCCATGGAAGAATTCGAACAAGCAATGAATGCGTCTAGGGCAAAGGATGAAAACAATGTGCCACAGCTCCTGAGTCTTCAGTGGATTGACCTGCTAGGCCCCAGACAAGCTGCTGGCATTCTGGGGCTAAGTTTTTGCATTTACATGCGCATAAGATTGCATAGGAGGTCCTGCCTCTCCCTGCTGGAACGCGGTGGCCCTTTTACCTTCACAGGTAGAAGACTCTCATCAATCCTTTTGCTTATACTGTGACTGGTTTCCTTGCAGAAAATCAGGGTGTACCACGTGCTAGTACTGGTGATTCACCACTGATGACAAATTTTGGATTCTAAAGTGCTGACGCCAAAGGATTTCGTCCTGCCTCTTGCCTTTGAGGCCACCGAGGCCGCCCATGCCGCCCATGCCGCCCATTTTTTTCTTATTAAGCAAGCCTACAGAATCAGCAGCGGAAAGTGATTCATATCCAAGCCTTCTGGGACGAGAAAATTCTGAGCACGGGGCTGGCAAAATCACTTTTGCCAAACTTCCCTCTGTTTCCCATACCGCCAAGGCCAGCTGATCCTGATGAGAAAATGCCCAAGCCAACCACTGCAGCGTAAGCCCTCACACAAGCAACAGCGTCGGCCTCCTTTCTTTTGCTTCATGAACTGGTAGCCTGGTGGGCTTCGCGCTTCTTGTTTGGTTCCAATTGGAGTCAAACTGGGTGGAATTAAGGCCATTCTGGCAATCCAACCCGAGCATTTCTTGCTACAAAGTGTTGCAAAAATACACATATTATGGCAGTAATAGAATTGGAACCATGTCTCAAAGAGTCACCGACTGCCATCTGACGACATCGGTTACTTTGCGCCATTTAATGCTTTTGCAGTCCCTCCGCCTCCAACCCCTCGGCCCACTAGCCTAGAAGCAGAAGAACTGCACAAGCCATGACTGGAAGCTTGAAGTTGGAGAATGGATCGCTAGCAGGTGGTGGTGTGTACACCTGCACAACAGCTGGCAAAATGCTCCCATCATAACGCAGAAATTAAGCCTGGTTTCCCTTACCCTTCTTGCTCTATTCTAAGCTTCATGGAGTTGAACTGCCGTGGCTTTGCCCTCGCCATGCCCAGCCTGCATCAGGACTTCCAAGATCTCAACTTCTTTCCCATCTGCCGATAGCAAAGCGATCAAGTCTCCGTGCTGCTTCCTTTGTACCTGGAGATAGATCAGGTCACACTTGGATAGATTGAAGCTCTGACACTCGAAAACCCAGCCGACTTGTATGCCACCTGTGCTCTGCTTTTGTGCCAAGAGAAATCTAGCGGGGTAGCCAAGGTGAGCACAGCCCAGTCTCGAACGGCCGTTCGCTGACGTCGCCATATCACATGACCACCAGCACCTCTCACGCACAAACGCAAACGTTGGAGCTCAAGTCCCCTTCATTCAAATGCGCTTGGTTTCAGCTGCTTGGCAATGGAACAGCTTGCCTGTCTCTCCGGGACGCCGCCGTCCGACATGCTGGCTCATGTTGAGTGCCTATTCAAAGTAGGCTCCACAATTTCATCCATGATGATTGACAGACTGGTGGGCTGAGATGGGCTGAGTGCCGTACCAAAATAGAAGAGAAGGAGTCAGCTGGGTCTGAAGGATGCTTTTGCAAGCCAAGCACCTCGGCCGGATCAGCTCCGCCGCCGCTCGCCGAAGTCTGCTCTTGGAAGTTTAGCTTCTAAGCTTCTACCAGGTTTTGCGCCTAGGTAGGCCTTAGGCTATCCAAACGTCTTTTTCACTATACAATGAACCAATGCATGCCACGCCGTTAACAACTGATTGCCATTCCATGACATTCCAAGATTCCCAAGCGAACCGTGACACACAGGAGCTCTCAATTGCAGTCCCAGGAGCAAACCCTCGGATGGCTGCCAGTTCAACAGGGGCCTTGCTGTGGAAGGATGCCCAGCTCAAAGTGTGATGCCATGTCCAAGCCAGCGGACCTTCATCTCCGCAGCATACGGGAATTTCTTCTCTAACTCGCAATCCTTTCGGTTCTTGACCTGGATCAGTGCTCAGTAACTTGTCTCCCACTACTGTACAAGAGAATATCCTTTCAAGTTAAAAGCATTGACCACTGGGAAACCAACGTTGAACACCCAAACCTCAGTAATTATGAAAGGTGAAAGGGCACTTCCGACATCTCATCTTCTGACATATCACTCGAAAATTGGTGAAAGCGCCAATGCACAAGAGATTCCAGTTGCAGTAACGCGATGCAATTTGCTAGTGCTGGATAAGAAACGGCGCCACGTTCATCCGAAAGCATGACTTTGGACAGTTGCTGGGTGTCTACTGCCATGTCCGCGACTCTTCCCTGGCATCTGAGAAATGCAGGCTCAAAGTGACATGCTGCGCTGGATCTGCAGAATTATGCGCAACTTGACACTTGACAAAACTTGAACAAAAGACACCGAAAGCCACCACCGCACCTCGAAATTGGGACAGTCGATGTGCTTGACATCCACTCCACCGACCTTGTCCAGGCTCACGTAGCCCCACTCCATCCCAGCTCTGAAGAGCACCTGACTGTGATAGGAATGTAATCCTTCCACGCCAGGCCCTTCCATGGCTGTTGCATCAACATGGCCCTTCAAAGTGCCGTTTTTGGCAAAGACGCTAATGCGACCCGTCGAATCTCCAGCAACAATCTCTCGACTGCTCTTGTGGTTCGCAATTGCCAGGGCAGTCAAAGTAGGGAGATCATCTCTGGCTGGAAGTTGAAACTGTTTGTGCATTTGGACTGTGACATTCAACTGAGGCCCCAGGTACTGCGAGATTTTATCACTCGAGTTGGAGCGGGCGGCCTTCTCCTCCTTTGAGACTCGCCGCTGCCGCACCGAGACCCGGTGCAAGCGGATGGCACCACCCGAATCCCCAGTGGCAATGAGGTGCTCCTCATGGGTGGGGGAAGTGGCCATGTGAGTAATCGGCTGTTCATGGCCTGTGTTGAAGCTAAAAACCAACTCCCCGCTGGGGCTGAACAAGTGAATCTTCCCATCTGCTTGTGCGGCTGCCAGGATGCATGTTGGCGTCTGGGACTGTGACGTAGATGAGGCACTGGAGGAGGAGGTTGAGGGTCGTGGATTGCGAAGGACCAACCACTCCACATGAACCACTGGTTCAATCAAAGGAAGTGCTGCTTTGGTCACCAAGAAGTCTTCTGCTGCTGCTATCGGTTCTCGTTCCCCTTGGCTTGCAACCTCCGAAAGTAAAGGAAGCCGTTCGGTGAGAGCCTGCACTTGAGCCGCTGTCAAGGGAAGGCCCTTCCCATCGCTGGCAGCTCCTTCAAGGCAAAACGCTGCATCATACGTCATGATACGTCACTGTATGATGAAAGACTGTGAAACCACCATGCTATCCGTTCTTATGTTGCGTTTTGGGCTGGGAATGTTGTGCTTGTTTACATTACATACTGTAATTGTTTTTCTGAAATGGAACTCCCTCAAATAATGCGCAATTCTTCAGTTCTGAGACTCAGCTTCACATGGTGCCAAACCCTGGAGGGCAGCGGCACATCTCCTTGCAACTCCTTGAGGAAATTCATGCGTTCTTCCCCAAGCTTCAGGAGGGTTTTCAACTCATCCATTTCCTGACGCGATTGCGGCAAAGTCCGGCTGGCTTTGAATAAAGCCGAAGTGTAGAGTGTATAACAAAAAGGAAACACAAAAAGAAGCATGCTGTGTCCATGTGCATCTGCATATCAGTGTGTGCATGTGCACCTGCTCCAACCTCTCACAACAAGCTGGGCCTGGGCAATCAAATCCACTTGTGGGGTCGTAGCCGGTGCGGTCGGTTGAAACGTGGGAGAAGACGTCCTGATGACTGGCAGGTGATGCTTGGGAATGTCCTCCCCCTCAGCAGCTCGGCATGGGATACCTGCGCAGCTCAGCACAATTGCCAGGCGTCCGCGGTGATTGTTCAGTGTGTGAACGGTATGTATCTCATACAAATATGCATCTATCTATCTATCTATCTACCTACCTATCTATCTATCTATCTCTCTCTCTCTCTCTCTATCTGTCTGTCTATCTGTCTGTCTGCCTGCCTGCCTGCCTGCCTGCCTGCCTGTCTGTCTGTCTGTCTGTCTGTCTGTCTCTCTATCTGTCTGTCTCTCTATCTCTCTATCTCTCTGTCTCTCTGCCTGTCTATCTATCCATCCATCTGTCTATCTATCTATCTATCTATCTATCTAGCAGCTTAGCATCATTTTTCATTTGCCTCATTCTGGTTTGCTTCTCTCTCTGTGCAGCGCCTATGTTTGCTGCATGCCCCAGGACTTTTCATCCCAGGGTGGGCCCTTTGCAGGGTGGGCAGCTTGAGAGCGGCGACATTCAGCTTCTTCTTCACAGCTGTTTGTCAGCTGCTCAGCATCATTTTTCATTTGCCTCATTCTGGTTTGCTTCTCTCTCTGTGCAGCGCCTATGTTTGCTGCATGCCCCAGGACTTTTCATCCCATTTCTCCCATCTGTTCCCTTTGTTGTCAAAATACAAAACCATTTTTCCGGTGGAATCTTTGCATTCAACTCCTGGATGTACACATCCATATCCAACGGCCTCTTCTTTTGACAAGCTCTGGGTCTTCTGTCAACATGAGCAAAAAGGTTGCACCTCCAGCCCTTAGGCTACCCAGATCTAGACACTTCTCGCCATGAAATGTGTGAGCTGGCAGACCAATTGCTGACAGCAACTGCTTAAATCTCGTTCTCAGCAACTGGCCTGAAAACGGCCACAGTTTCTCTGAAGGCGCCTTTTGTCCAAAAGCCAAAGCAACTAGCTGCACAAGGTCAATTGCATCCAGCCTAGACATCTGATGACGCGCCGCCTTGTACCTTGTCTTTGGTTCCTTTACCTTCAGGAAGACCGAGCTGCTGGTGTGCCCGGCTGAGGATAACCAAATCATCACGGCATGCTGCTAGTACTTCTCCAATTCTGCAGACAGCTCCCCAGGAGAGGGCAATTGAGCCCGCTACCCAGGGCCAACCAGACAAAATACTACAGGCACACAGCGCCAGCATGATTTGGTACGGGCAGGCCGTGTGGTGGTGTCCAAGCTCTTCTCGCTGCCAGCTGAAAGCTAGGTCCCAGGCACCTGTCAACAGCCTACGAATCGTCGGCTTCACTGCTGAGATGGCATTCACAGTTTCAGCATAGTGGTTGTATGGCCTGCCAGCGCGGTATTGCTCCCGCCCATACTGGACCAGTTGCTCGACAAGACGCTCAGGGTCCCTGTATGAAGCTTCGAATAAATCAAACAAAAGCAGATCCCTCTGTCGCAACCACCCATCAAAAGCCTCAAGCAGCTTCTCTCGCATGGATTTGGTCACAGTCTCGACAGGTCTGCCTTCCGCAAGCACGCGTCCAATCCTTCTCTCCGCACGCGCTTCGTCATCTCTATTGCGCGGGCGCATTCCATGGCATGGCACGACATGGCAAAACCCAATCACTACCAGCAATATCTAAGCTACTCCTACGGGCCTACGGGGAAAAACCTAGGGCCCTCACCCGGGAAGCCAAGAGATGCATCAAAGTCCATGAGATGCTGGTGGAGATTGGAAAAGGGTCTGGAGGAAAGGGCTCGGCTGACCGGAAGGGATATGGCTCCAAGTCCAAAGCCATTTCTGAAGGAAAGTCCAAGGAAGAGACAAATCCAATTGCTGGCCCATCTTTTGGCCCTTGGCAAATCAGCAGCTCTAAAAACTCCTTCTTGGTCCAAACCTTCAAACCACTTTCTTCCGCTGCACATGTCACGAAGCAAAACATCTCTTGTTGGGTCATCAGCAACATTCAAACGAGTTGGAAGAAAATGCACCGATACAGCAACTCCAAATGCCAAACCAACCGCAAAGATCTTCCGGAGAAGGGGGAGTAGGGCTGCTGCTGATGATCCAGCAGCAAGACAACTCTACCCCCTCCATCATATGTTGCCCGTTTGATTGCCTGAAAAGCACTTGCAAGTTCGAGCACATTGATATGAGACTTTCCGCGCCACTTCCATGCTGAGCAAACCTCCCAAACAGAACGCTTCACAACCTCATTCACAAATGCTGACTCAAGCCCTGCTACATTAATGATCTGATTCTGGAGAATTTGTCTTCTTGCATCAAGGTGTCTGGAAGACATATTTGCAAGAGCCTCCACAAGCCCAGGACAGTAAACTGCTGAGCCATTGGTATACTTCCCCTGGATACGCACCTGTTCATGATCTCTGCTGCAGGGCTTGCAAACGCTGGCTGGCCGCATGTTGCATGTCAAGAAGCGAAACTCTTTCTGGTGAGGAGATCCATAGGACCAAGAGGCTGTGTATGTCTCTTCTACATTTGGTAAGCTCAAAAGGAACTGCCAAAAGCTCAGCCATGCCATCTTTGAACGTCGCGGGGTTTCAAGCCACCCCATCACTTCTGCACGAGCTGCGACAAAAATCAAAATCAAGCATGCAAAAACCAACTTGCTTCCAAACCAAACTTTTGACAGTTTCTGATTGAAGCCTCTGGGTACTTTGTAGGATCGGACAGGAGGGTAAGCTGCTGGAGAGAAAGTGGTGCAGGGTGGCACGAGAGCAATCGCAGCAACACGATGGTTCTGGACCATCCACGAGCCATTCAACAACCTCCCACTTGACCAGGTCATACTGGGTGGAATAAGTCAAGTCCACTATAGGCCCAACAACGTAACCAAGCTCGTGCATTGCTTCTGACAAAACTCCACTGCCGCCACAAACCTCAATGAAGTCAAAGTATTGAGCCAGCGGCTTTTGTACCTGACCTCCTTGACCATCGTGTTCTAAAACTTCTGCCCTAGCTTCACCATCGCAAATACCTTCACCTCTCTCTCCCAAACACTCATGAAGAAGTTGATGCTCCCATGTCTCCAGCGCCGCACTGGCACCTTTGAAATCACCAGACTGCCACAGGGGCTCAACGACTGAGGGTCGCTGATGAGATCTGCACACTGCACCTTTGTGGTTTGATGCATCCGTGGCAAAAATCCAGGGATGAAAAGGCAGCTTTGCATCACTAACCAAAACTGGCAAAAGCACTGCTGACAAAATCAACTCCTCTGCAACAGTCCTCTTCAATGGACGCAGGATGGGCTGTTCGACGTTCACTTCGCTCGCCGGCACAACCTTGAATAGAACCTTTTCGGAAGCACATTGCTGAAACTAGTGCCCCCAGCAGAGATGAATGAAGGGCATCAGTAGTGCAAGGATGCCGTGCTGCCATCGCTGAAATCCAAGCCAAAGATAGCCTCTTACCAGCTGGTGCTCCTACTGGAAGAATTCCCTGGCTAACATTCAATTCTGGTAGCGGGAGTCGACCTGGGCCCCCACAACCGTAGCAACAACCTCATCCACAATATCTTTTGGGTCTGAGCCAGTGAGACCTGCTTGGGCATACTTCTTCTTTGCAATGCAGAAATGCTGATAGGCCAAACTACGCTTGGAGCCCTCTTTGCACTCCTGCACCGGTACTGGAGCCAGACAGAAATAGTCATCAATGACAAGCCCCTCATACACCGGAGCGGGTGGTACCAGAACATTTGACACAAGCCGGCCTTGTTCCTTCAAAAGTCCATGAGAGCGCAAAAACCCAACATGAGCAGAAATCCTAAACTCAACGCCAAGGTGGTCTCCCTGCAAAACAGCTTTGAACGCACCATACACCGGGGTTTCTGGCTCCAAAATCAAATCTGCCTGTCTGTGACCAAGCAGCTGATCACCATGCACTGTGCGATCCACAACCCGCCTTCTCTTCGACCTCGCAACATAGTCATGATCATGATATGCCTTGGTTTCAAGAAACTTCTGCAAGGGCATGGGTGGCCAAACAATGTTTGATCTGCTGCGCTCCTCACTAACTGCAAGCTGGTGATAATAGTCAGACCTATCTGTCACGCATGTCTTCAATCCCATTCCAGCTGGCACAGCAAGGCAGCCAATCATTGTCCCCAAAGGCAAGTGAGCTGATGGCCCGGGAATGCGTGCCTCCCAAGCATGTCGCTCACGCCTGTCCCCAATTTGCATGTCCCACGGCAGTGATTTGAAACTGTTGAAAATCTTGACTCTGCCAGAGGTTACTGCTCCACAGGGTGCAGTGCAAGAAGGCCCAGACCATCCCACTTCTTGAAGAGCTCAAAAACCGCATCAGGGCTATCCACCTCAAAGTTGGGAATGCCCCGGTTGAAAATAGGGCGATCAATCTCAATGAACTGAGGCTCCTGGAATGCCATATAGAGTTCAGGTTCGAGATACCTAGATGTGTCCCATCCTCCTGTTCCAGTAAGTTTGAGCCTCTCTGGCTTCAGGTTTGAGAAAGGAGAAAGTTGAGGATGCACAGTGTTGTCAGGACATACTTTCTGAGGCCTGATGTCCTCGACATAGGGACTTTGAGAAATCCCTAGGGCTTCTGCGGCCGATGCCAGTTCTTGTAGACGGGCCATCAGCTGCAAATTCTTTCCACCACTGGCAGCCACTTCGATCAACTGTCCATGGTCGCACGCTTTGACAAACAGCCGCAATCGTTGGATAGCCTCACTCTGACGCTGATTGGGCTGCCTCCGAATCAACTCCAAAGGCGGACAAGACCTTGCATAGTACATGTAATTCACGGCGCCAATCACCACATGAAGAGCACGAGTAACACGCCTTCCTTGTCCTTTCTTCTCTTTGGATTGTTCGGGCTCCCTGCATAGAGCCAAAACGCCGGCAAAGGCAAGGGAAGCAAAGCGGTAGAGGGGGCCGGAGGCCCATCCCTTCGGAGGCAAAGTGTTGATCCCCGGTAGCGGCTAAAGCCAGTACGGGTTGCCAAAGTCCACCTAGTGATCGCCATGCACCAAGTAAAGAAGGAAAAGCTGAAAGTGGAAATCTTGCTCCCACTTGGAACTGTGTCAAGCTCCTTCTTGATGAATTCATCTTCCAGATGGCCCGGCATTGCTGCCTGACCTCCCAGAAACTGTGCGTTTCTTTTGCCGGTTGAAACAAATGAACCGGCATCTCCGCAGTCTGTGCCAAGACTACTCATAGCTTCACTCCCACCACCAAAACAACCACTTGCCATGCCATCAACCGCACCACCAGCATGAAAGGGGCTCATCCTGTCTCCTCCGCTAGGCCAGACTGCTGCGGAGGGTTTCCCTTTCCTCTCCCCGGCTTTCGCTTTGGGTTTGGTTTTGGCGCAGGGCTGTCTGAGCTGGTTGCGCCTTTGCCCCCGGACAGTACTTCGCTCTTCTTTGACGTCAGCAGGTCCGCCTCTGTGAGATACGCCACGGCTGTGGTCGTCCATGTCTGAGCACAAAGAGGAGCAAATGGACGCCTGCAGCCCGCAGCTGTTTGGCCCCTCGAAATCCAAAGATTCTGAGGAGCATCGTCTAGGAGGCGAAGAAGCCAGGCCAAACTCCACTTGTTGTTGTCCAGGGATGCTTGCTCCACCATCACAGTGGTCAAGGCCAAATGGTCTTTGGCAAGGCCCATTCTTCCTTGGCCATAGCATCGAAGACGTGACCTAGCGACCATTGTATCATGCCAAGCTCTCTGTTTTGCCCGTGGCCCCCCGTAGCGCTCAAGGTAGGCTAGAAGTGAGATACCCCCAATCTCGGAAGGAGACGTTGCTGGCCTGGAAGTGGGAGACATTCGCCTCTGCAGGAAGAATTGGCCAGACCCCTGCGCAAGTTCGCGCTGCAGCTTTTCGCGGGCCGAGGAAAGGTCGGACATAGGATCGCTTCCCACTGCATGGAAATGGGCCACCAGCCTTGACAAAGCCCGACTCTGCTCCAATGGGACTCTTGTCACTGGAGAAGACAGCGCCTCCTTGTCGGCCTCCTCCTCCTTGTCTGGCTCCACTGCTGGCGGCTTCATACATGGTGCCTGCGGAGGGCCCACTAGAGCCCCCAGGTTTGACACTGAAGGTTTCGGGCCGGCAGAGCTGAGCAAGGAAGAAACTGGCACCGCAGCTCGTCCAGCAGAAGGCATCTGGAACCCAACAGGCTCGGGCCTGCCAATCCCCACCTTCTTCTCCATGGCATCCTGACGCATAGTGATGTTCGTCAACTGCTCTGTGATCATAGGTAGTGAACTGACAGCTGACTGGCCAAAGTTGCTACCGTCGGCTACCGTGTGTCTCTTGCCGGCAGCTTTTGCCCCACCTGGATTCCAGGAACTCTTCCCGGACCTGTAGTGCCACCAGGCGCAGCTGCCTTGGCTTTTGCCCCTTGAGGCGGGGCAGACTGTGGAGTGCCCTCTTCTGCTGAGTAGAAAGCTACTCGATCGCCGATCTCCTCGTTCAGCCAAGCCTTCACTTGTAACATCAAGTCTGGAAAATCTGGGTGAGCTTGAAGGTCTATATGCACAAAAGTGTTGACAAGGTCCATATCGGCGCTTTCTGTAAAGGGAGAAATAATGCTTGACGCTCCGGGCAAGCTCAAATCTAAAACAAGCACCTTTCCAAGCTCTTCTGACACCACCAATTGGCCTGCATCTCCAGTCATCCAAAAAGGAACCTGGAAAACCTCGTATGGGCCAATCAACGCTTCTACTCCTTTTTCTTCTGAAACCAGAAACCCACTAACGCCTCTTCCTCGATGATCCCACCGGGGATTGCAAGCAAAATGCCGCCCGGGCGCCTCATAAGCACATAGCCTTGCAACTGATGCTGAAGATCCTGCTCTCCAGGAGGGAACTGAAGGATCACATGCTGGTACTCCTCTGACTCCACCATTGAACCATCTGCTAGTTCCATGAATGCTGTGGAGGAAAGGGCACACCTGCCCCTGCTGAGATGCACTTGATACCCTTGTGGGCGAAGACAAGCCTGGGGCAGCCAAGATAACGTAGGTAGCTGGCCACAAATCAATGGGCAAAGTCTCGCGTGGTTTTGAAAGCTTTCCTCGTAGGACCAAACTGGCCCACTGCCCAGCCTCCCAAGCTCGCTTGGCTCGATATTCAGAGGAAAAAGACTGAGCACCGCGCACTTGCCAATGATGCGCTCAGGGCAAGGAAGAAGCAAAATTATTGTAATCACCGTAGGCAATGCCCTGAAAAGGGTCTGAACTGGACCTTGGCCCCTGTGGCTGCTCGCTAGCAGCTTCTGGTGACCTCCTCCCACTCCTCTGCCCCGTCCTTCTGCCGACCTTCAATGGCCAGGGACAATCTATCCAGTGCCTTTGTAAGCCTGTCGATAGAGGAATCTTGGCTATTCATGCAAGGAGGGACGGTAGCCCTCCAACCTCCTCCTCAAAGACACAGCTGATTGCTGAACAGAAACACGGATACGGGAAGGGGCAGATGGATGATCTGGATGGACCAGAAGCCAGAGCAAAGCAGCAAGGGAGATCAGGAGGCCTGTCAAAAGTCCAGACAGATAGCAGGCAGCTAAGCTAGAGATGGACGAAGGATGGCAGTGTGGTGGACAGCCGAGACCCCAGAAATTTGTGGTAAGGGCTTCACGGGCCAGACCACCGAATTGCCCTAGCACAGCTGCTAGATTCATTCACAGCTTGAGAGCGGCGACATTCAGCTTCTTCTTCACAGCTGCTGTCATCTATCTATCTATCTATCTATCTATCTATCTATCTATCTATCTATCTCTCTCTCTCTCTCTCTATCTCTCTATCTCTCTATCCCTCTATCTATCTATCTATTTAATCTAATCTAATCTAATCTACTCTACTCTACTCTACCCTAATCTAATCTAATCTAATCTAAGCTATCTATCTATCTATCCTAGGTATACTATCTATCCTTCCTACATTATCTATCCTTCCTACACTATCTATCCATCCTATCTTATCTTTCCATCCTATACTTTACTTTACTGTACTGTACTGTGCTATAGAACCTAATCTAATCTAATCTAATCTAATCTAATCTAATCTAATCTATCTCTCTATCTCAATGCATTTACACGCTATGCCCACGCGCACAGAGTGAAAAAAATGATTGATGCGGCTAATGCGGCTAATGCGGCTAATGCGGCTGGCCTTCATCACCTGCAGGACAACTGTCTTCTCCAAGGGCACCATAGAGCAGGAGGAAGCATCTCCACAGCTCCCTGACAGCAGGAAGGGACGGTATGCTATGCCAAGGTATTGGATTCATTGGGGTTACTGGGATGTAAAGGTTGACTTGCCAAAGTGCTATCGCATGGCCTAGGAACCCCAAAGTCCAATCGACACTGGACACAAACCTCCCAGTTTGACCCACAAAATCCAAAAGGCTGCTGAGATAAGCCTCATTTTCCGGCACTCAGCTGCCGCAATGTGCGCTGAAAGATCTTTATTACTTCGCCCCACTTTGAGCCAAAATTCACCGCATGGCAGTGCAATCACAAGCGAGCTTCAACCGACTCATTACGATTGACACGCTGACATTTCTCCAAGTCTAGGTGCCAAAAACTGCCGAAGGTCCAGGCAAGGCATGCAATTCGCCAGATGTTCTGTAAGGACTACGAAACCCTGACGAAGCAACCTACACACATTCCCACGCCTGGTCGAAAATTGAGAACTTGAGCTTGTCCCCGCGACAAAGCTGCATCTTAGCTGCCTGGTTCCAAACCTTGCAGGCTTTTGTTTGCCTGGTTTGCCCACATTGAAGGTTTCACTAACCTTGTTTCTCTCCACGAGTTTGATTCATTGAGAGCCCCACTGGGTTCTCTTTGTTGCTCACTGTCTTCGTCTTGAACTTTGACTTCACCTGGCGCCGCTTCTGCTGGCTGAGCACCCAATGAACGCAACTTAAGCTCCGCAGGATGTTGGGTGCTGCAAATTTCGAAGGATTCTTCAGATTTCTTGCAAATAGAGAATGAATTGGTTATCATCAACCCCTTTTCTTGATGTACGTGGCAGTTCTCTGTCACCCTAGTCCTGTCACATGGGCATTGCAGCCTCGTCTAGTCCGCAAGCACCCTAAAAAAGCCACACTGCAGGACGTGCCGATGTGCCTTGCCCACTGCTTCGCAGAGGCAATATGGATCAGAAGTTCCTTCTAACCAGTCTGCATCTCTCAATCCTCGAGCTGAAACGCATTTGACCTTGGCAGCGTGCAAACCTTATTGGGTTCAGGACATGATGCAACTAGGTGACTAGAGTCTCAGAGCCCGACTTCAAATTCAAACTTTATGTCTCCAGACTCTCTGGTTGCATCTATCCTTAGCAGCTAACATACCCAAGGCACCCCAGGGCACAAGACTAATAGTTTCATCATTTTCAGCATCCAGTTGGACCCTTGAGGCCCTTGAGGCCCTTGAGGCATCAGTTTGGCATCACCTGCTGCGCACGCAGTGCCTCCGAGGGTCTTCTGCTGCTGTTCAGCAGAGATCTCAGGCGCCTTGGCCGTTTCCGGAGCTGGAGCCGCAGGCGCCGCAGGGGCCACCTTTTTGGCCTCCGCGCTTTGTCCAAAAAAATGGGGCTACTCCAATGTTGAACCACTGGGTTTGGGGCTACCCCTATTTGAAAAACAAACATGTCTACATGATGTATGTCGACATGCATCTTCGATCAAATGATTAGTGGCAAGGCATCTCCTGTGAACATGCATTGTTCTCCGTCGGTTCATGCCGCACAGGTCCAAGCTCAACTTGTTTTTAAATAGTTCATGTCATGTCATAACATGATATATCAAATATACAGTACTTTGATATGTATGATAGGATAAGGAAGGATGATGCTATGAATACTATGCCCGTATAGTCTGAGATCATCTGGCGCTCCAACCTCCTCATCAAGTTTCGGAGTAGGTGTCTTTGCCGGCGGCTTCTTCCTGATCTGGAGCGGCCTTGCCTGCCTTCAATCTGTACCACGTTGCGGTATCTGATGCCACACCCATCACTTGAGAAAAAAATGCGCCATGCCACAAGTATGGAGATGGGCGTTTGTGCGTGTGCGTGTGCGTCTGCGTGTGCGTGTGCGTGTGCGTGGGCGTGGGCGTGGGCGTGGG
>CAMXCT020000453.1:37226-77226 GCA_947184155.2 Cladocopium goreaui
TGTGTTGGTGTGTGTTGGTGTGTGTTGGTGTGTGTGTGTGTTTGTGTGTGTGTTTTTTCAACACTCCTTTTCTGCAGAAAAGTCTTGTGTGTGTGTGTTTGTTGGCCTCCTTGCACGGAGGTCTTGGTGAAAAATCCACCCAACACACCAGAGCAGGCTTTGGACGCCCAAAAGCTCCGGTCTAAAGAATAGGAAAAACAACAGCTTGCATTATGAAGCAATGGCTTGGGTGAAACGCTGCTCTGCCAATTTCTGTCTATTGACAGCTGTGCCATGCAAGTGAATTCATGCGCTGAAAATCATGCTTTTTTTTTTTATCCTGGCCTTCGTGACACGTTGGGCCTTTGCCTCTTGGACCAGCTTCACCTTTTTTTTTTTACCCTGGCCTTCGTGATACGATGGGCATTTGCCTCTTGGACCAGCTTCTTTTTTTTTTTGAACATGAGATCGAATGAACTAAGGCCTGATGGGTGAAACGGCAGAGCAGCAATTAATTAACAAAACTGGACTACAATCTATGGCAAAATGCCTCTTGTCGGATCGCATCTGCATTGGTGGTTGGCATCAGGCTACACTGTTTGGGCACATTCAGGGTTTCGGCATGGATGCAAGGAGTCTCAGCAGTGACATACGGTCAGGGTCTGTCGCATCTTCTGAATCAGAGGTGGATGAGCCTTCGATTGGATCTGGCTGCAGCGGGTCAGTCATATGGAACAGATCCAGGTAGTCACTATGGCAAAACCAGAGGCACATCACATCGCGCTTGAACCATTCTGGCTCAGCTCTGAGTCTTCGGGGGGGCTGATCATCGTCAATCAGCAGAAAGCTGATTGGTGGCTGCTCCGTGGGCCATGTGGTCAGCAGGGCGCGGCAGTGTCCAGCTGAGTCCAAACCTGAGTGAGACACAGCAGCCAGGATTTGATATTCGGCAGTTTCGATATGGAGCTCATCATCTGCAAAGAATGGGACATCGATCGCACCCCAAAAATGAATAGGGCGCTCACTTTTCACAGCTGCTTCAGAACCTTGGTTGATGTATCGATCAACATGGATGCACAGCAGAGGAGTGCGGGCTTTCAGAGCAGTATGCATACCATACTGAGACGACCAGGAGTTCAACATCGTTTGTAATGATGTGTAATCCAAGGTAGAAGTCCCAATGTCCATCAAATCAAATTGCACTGTCAACGGCCTGTCAGCAGCACTTTGATCCATGACTCGCACAGTATCATTGATCTGGACTCGACGCTCCCACGTCATGTCAAAGCCCTCAAATCTCAGTCCCCGCAACACATGTGAAATGAACTCCACAGGGTCACCTTGCTCATGCTGATGTGGCCACGTTTGCATCACATTTCTAAACCAAGGTTGTTCAACAATGGTGAAAGGTTGTTCGGCATGGCCTAGCACACTCTCAGCAATCAGGGTGGCCTGTGGCCCCAGAAAAGATGGCTCAAAGTCAGATCGGCTCAGAAACGTCCAAAGGGTGGCTGTCACCGCTGCATTGATGAAACAGTCATTGCGATCGTTGTGCAAGACCATGTTGCTCATAGCAGCACGGAGGAGCCTCCTGTCCATGGTGGGCGGCTGCATCAGCTCCGGGGCTGTTTGTGCTTGCCTTTGCCTGCACTCTTCCCCTTCCCCAGCATGACCTTCAGTTGTTCTGCTTGAGGGCTTTGACTGAGGGTGTGAGGCTTCAGAGCCGCTCCCAGGAGGTTCCATACTTTGTTCCCCGACAGGGTCTCCAGCAAGACTTGGAGATCGTCGCACCTGAGGGATATTTGGAGTAGCCAGGGCGTCACCGCCTGCTCCCCCGACGCCTTCAGCGAGTGGAACTTCAGGATGTTGCCAGCCTCCTGTGTGGTCTCCACCAGCTGGTCCATGTAGCGTCGCATCCTGTCCATGGGGATTGGCGCTTGATCTGTTTGCGTCAGCTGTCGACTGGTCGGGTCCCAACGCTGGAAAAAGAACTCCCCCTTGGCATTCAGCAGGTGGTGCTCCATGGCCTTCTGAAACAGGGCATCCGTCGGCTGGCACGCATACAGCTTCTGTAAGCGCTGCTGCAACGTCATTGCCAAGTGATGCATCAGGGTGACCCTCAGTGGCTTCCATTCTTGTGTCTTCATTGGAGTCTCCTGTGACATCTCGTGGTGCCAGGCCTTGGCTCGAGCTGTCAGGACATGAATCACCGACTCCGGCTCCATTTGCATGTAAAAGACGAAGGAGTCTTGCTTTCTCAGTAGATTCTGGTCCGCATCCAGTCTGATGAGAAGCTTGGCCATCTGCATCACCACTTGAGGCAGCGCCTGTGCCGGCTCCTCCAGTTGGGGTCGATGTTGGGTCTTGGCCTTCTTGTGACCCCTTTCGTCTTCTTTTTGCTTTTGGTTGTGCTGAACCAGAAGCGGTGCCATGGCGCTGAACGTCGCCATGAGTTCCTGCGTCTCCTTGCCTGGCATGCTCAGAGTGTCCAAGCTGTCCATGAAGCAACAGGTGGCCAATTTGATGGATCACGGGGCACTGCTGAAAGTGAGCCAAGACTAGAGTCTGTCTCGAGTGCTGTTCAGCCAGCGTCGGATCACCAAGCAACGGCAGGTTGAAGATTTGATTGCACTGTGCACATTGATAGTCAGTGTGGGCTACCTTCATGTAAGTGTCGTACAGAAAAGGCAGAATGTCATACAATCTGGTCAGACTTGAGGCATGAACCTGGATCAAATGATCTCGAAGGAGTGCAGGATGGAAGGCACCTCCACACAGGACACAATGTGATCGCAGGAACTCGGTCATCTCCGACTCTTGCAAAAGACGCATCAACTGTCTTGCATGGATGGCTTCAATCACCGGTTGACAGGCCGCATGCAAATGGCATCGTTGCATCAAGGTGGTCAAACTGCCTTTGTCTGAGATCCACGGCAGGAGTAGCTCGGTGGAGGATCGCGTCCACAGCATGGCCATCTGACGGTAGAAGGGACACACATGAGTCAATGTGAACTTGTTGACACTGGGATTGCATACACAGGCATGTATTGGGGCCAGGACTTTGACAAGAAACCTCGTCATGGCTTGTGCCTGATTCCACATGGCCGAGTGTGCCGTCTGCAGATGGAGCATCAAGTCGTTCGACCTCGAGTATGTAACTCCACATTGAGCACAGTGCAACGTCATGCGCATACGCTTCATGGGGTCTTGCAACAAAGGATGAAAATCACCAGTTTGCATCATCAGCTGTATCTCGGGTGAGATGGGCAACAGGGATGGTGATCGATGAGGGTCAAACTCTCGGCATTGTCCCAACGTCACATGTTGCCTGACTGCAGAGACACTGGCAAACGGCGTGGCACAGTGATTGCAGGCCGGGTCCCTGCCCATCAAATCCCGTTCCGGCTGCCAGTCATGAAAGGCAAGCCGATGCGTGTTGGCAAGGTGACTGTGAATTTCATCTAAGGTGGCAGCTTGAAGTCCACATATTTCGCATCGCAAGGCCGCCGATGGTGGGTCCTCCTGCTGGTCTGTCTCAGATGGCAGGTGTATCAGCAGCATGCCCAGCTGAGTGAGAATTGGACAGGAGTGCGCCTGTTTGAAACTCTTGTTGCAATACCGGCATGGTGAGTTGCTTGCAAAGCCCTTGCACAACTGGGAGCCTTTGGTGAAAGTATGTGGAATCCACTTTGGGTGATGCACACGCATATGACTGTGCAGTTCCTGCGGCCGTGTGAAGTGAAAATCACATACACAACATTGATTGGCAAGGTCCTGGCATGCACTGCGTTGGTCAACCAGGGCGGCCCAGTCCCGTCGACGGACAATGTCAAGCAAGGCCTCACCATATGGCTTGTTGAGGAGGTTGGCAACTAAACTCTGGTGCATGCGCAAAATGCGCTGTTCCTCTTCTTCACGAAGTAGAGCATCCAGGTCCAGGCCCGTGTCACATGGGCGTACCTGACAGCATTGGCGGTCCAAGTGATTCTGAAATTGGCGCCAAGTCGTGAATGTTTTGAAACAAAAGGTGCATTGTGGCAGTCCATTCACCGCACACGACATGGTATGCCCTAAGCTGGATCTAAATTGAGTTCGTTGGTGGACAACGGTCTGATGACGTCTCAAATTAGCCAATGTATCAGCAACATAGTGACATTCTGTGCATGAATACATCAGGGCTTGTGGCACCTCAAGGCCGTTGTCGGCAGTGGGTGAAACTGGCACTTGCACCTCGAGGGCGACTTGCAGCATTTGAATATTCTGAGTCAGTGTGGTCCAGTTGACATGAACGAGAATGTCATTGGCTTGCAAGTGCTGGGATCTCTGGCCGAGTCTGCATTGAAGCTGGTGCGCATGGCGCAGGAGAAGCATCAGCGGGTGTTCAAGACCATAACGGTACAAAATTGTCTGATGTGAGTCATGGGTTCTGAAACTGTAGTTTTGGGTGAGTTGTCTGTACATGCCAAAAATGATGAGCTGGAAGTTTTTGATTATGGGCAATGTCAGATTGACTGCAAATAAACCATAAGTGAGGGTCGACACAACACATGCCCGCCATAGCTGAAGCCGATGTCTCAATCCAATGGCATTGGTGCGCAGCCAACGTCGAAGCCTATGATATGTGATCCGTGCACATTGAACCCTTTTCTCAAAGGTCAGCTGCTCAGGATTGGAATAACTCAGACATGTACCCAAATAATCAGCTTTCTTTTTGACCGGAATGCGACTGTGGGTTCCATTGGCTCGGGGTGAAAAAAATGGCCACCAGCTTGTTTAACAAGACTGCTGCGTATCTTGCGGCTGTGGGTGCCTGCAATTTCGATGAGGATAAAAGACTTTTCCAATGAAAGAGTCAGTCCCAAATTTTCGAGGGTGTCCAAAATCAGGCCAATACGGGAAATTTCTGTCAGGAGTTGATGTTTGGATGTGAAAACAGCGCCCTGATGAATATCGTCCGCGAAGGCAGTAAGGGTTTCTTTCACCCAGTCGATGGAGACTGCGGCAGCAAGTTGACGGAAAAATTGATCTAAAAAACAGTTCCATAATAGAGGGGCGGCTCGACAGCCTTGACGCACTCCTTTGGAGGTTTCTACTACAACAGTTTCTCCAGCCTGTTCCACGCAATAACTTGTATCTGTGTGCCATTGGGCTAGGAGTGTTGTGAGAGCAGTTGCATCATGGAGGGCATCGAGGTGTTCAAACAATTGTTGTCTCGGCAATTGATCGAAGGCCCTCTGGATATCTAAAAAGATCTGTATTCCTCCACAACAGCTGAAAAATTCAGTTGCACTTGCACGTTGATGTGCCGATCGGCGTTGGGTTTTGACTAGGCAGCGGACAGTATTGCAATGGTCCATCACTCTTCGAATGGCATCACCAGTGGATCGATGGGGGAGAAATGCAAATTGCGGCCACTCCATCAGGGTGCTACCCGTAGCCTCAAGCAGTTTCCGAGTGAGTGCACCTAGAATGCACTTGCCCAGGGGCTCCTGCAGTGCTATGCACCTGAGATTCTCTACCTTACATGGACTCTTATTGGGTTTGGGGATTAGAGTTACCCAGGCTCTTTTCCACAAAACTGGGATGTAAGGATTTGAGTGACTCCACCATTGGGTTAGAAACTGATGGATCCAGGGTGCAATAGTAGAGGCATGTTGTTTTACTACCAGAGCTGGCAGGAACGGGGATGCTACTGACTTATTGTGGGGCAATCTTTGCAGCTCGAATTCAATGTCTGCAATCGAGATGGGTACCCCAGGGGGGTCCCTGGGACCGAGATTGATGGTTTCTGCACCCGCCCAAATACGCGCAACAAAATCTCTGGTCATTTGCAGTGCCTCCGCAGGGGAGGCAGGAGAGCCATCTTCATTTCGAAGCTGTATTTTCTTTTTGGGCTGCTTAGGCGTAAACCTGTTGATGATCTGATGAACTTCAAAACTGTCATGCCTGTCTGCTGCATTCTGTACCGCGGTGAGAAGGTCAAAAAAAATTTGGCGTTTAAAGACCTTGGTGAGTCGTCGATGCTCTCTGGTCAGTTGCGCACATTTACTGCGGCATTTCCACACATGAAAAATGGCATGGAGGGTTAACGATTGATTTTGTTTGACCTGGCGATGATAGTACCATTTTTGTTGGATAATATCCTCATGATTAGGTTTGGGGGCATGGGGAACTTTCACATTCTTAGGATAGAAGTGATGAAATTTCTGCCCCAACTGATCATGGAAATGTTGTACCGGATCCCCATTGGAGTCAGAATTGGCACAGATTTCTTGTAGGGCACTGCCAGTCTGCTCCATCATGGACGCCCAGGTGTCACTTCCTCCTTGCCAGTCCAGTCTGCAGCGCATCCTTTGTTGATACGTGAACCCTGTGGACTGTCTGGATTTGTATGAAAAATGAAACCTGCGGATGCAACACATCAGGGGGATATGAGTGGCACCTTTGAGGGGAATAATATCCGCATGGGTGAGGTACTTAACATCGCGTGAGAATCCATCAGCATCAGCCGTCCTAGTGATGAAAAAATCAATACGTGAGACCATCAAGCCATTATGAAATGTGGGACCATGTTGAGCATTCCATCCATTGAGGATGGTGAGATGATATTTTCGGAGGACTGAGTGGAACGATTTCATATCCCTATGTTGAGGGCCCTTACAGGGGTGGCCATGCCATGTGAATGTACTGGTCCCGACATGTGGTCCATCCTGTTCTGCAGAGCAGTTCAGATCCCCTGCAATCAGTAAGGAGTTTCGATTTGGAATCGTACCTAGGCAAGTATCTAGCATCTGCCAGAAGGATGCTCGCTGATGTAGTCTGGCTGTTGTCCTATCATCCATATAGTTATAACAGCATATCAGATCACAAGCTCTCTGACGGAAGTGCAATCGAATGTGCAAGAGGCGTCCAGCAAGCAGGGTTGCACTGCCTATTTGGGATGCCCGGGCAACTCCCTGTCTGATTAGAACAAGTACGCCATCGGCGCGATCTGCAACTGATCCAGAATGGATGGCATGCCAGGCCTCGTCAGTCCACTCAGACGAAAAATTCCACCTTGTTTCCAACAAGACTATGATGTCAGCACTAATAGAGGTTCCCCATGTTTTAATTTCTTCTAATTTATGAGTGGAGAGTCCACCAACATTAAACTGGACAACATTGAGTCTATGGGTAGTGGAAACTTTAGATTGGGGAGGGATCGGTACACCAGCAGGTCTGCTGGGGCGTGGATGCTTCGGCAATGGCATATGGGCCGGGAAGTCACTTGGGGTCATGCACATGCCTCGATACCAGGCAGCCCCATCTCTTTGGGCTCTTGCAAATGCTCTTTTGAAGCTTCTTTTTTGGATTGTAGTCATGTTACACATATTGGATGGATATTTCGGCGGGCCGTAGCCCATGGGTGGCGGTTGGCCGTGTATTTTCGCCGTCATCAGGGTAGCCAATTGTTCTGGTGTGAACTCGGCTCCCGTGGGTTCCCACGGCAGGAACCCACAACCCTCACCCCCATGCAGCTCATTTTCAGCCATTAGAATTTGTTCCTAGATGGTCACGTATGGACTATGCTTACAAAAAACAAAAAGCCTATGGGAAATGCTGCACGCCCGGACTTGGGACCGGGTAAGTGGATAGTTTGTTTATAGGTACAGGATTAAGGGGCTAGTCCTTGGTCTATGGGTACTTCTGGAATTAGTCAGGTTGGCTATGGGTATTAGCAGGGTACTTCAGATGCTCAATAGGCCACTGAAAGGTATCAGTACTTGGCAAGAGTCAGAAGGTATGGATGTTGGTTGTCTGAGTTGACTACCGCACACTGTATACGCCTCCAATCGCTGCTAGGTACTGGTTGTACCAGGAATGGCTGGAATGCTCTATAGGTTTTGGACGGTTTTTGTGCCGATCCAAGAGAAATCTGGTATCACACAGGTGTTGGCGCAATGCTCAATGGGATCTTGAGGTAGCTGTTTACGATCTGTCCGATTCCAAGGTGAGGGATGTCAATGTATGTCTGACGTCTGTCCACAAGGAGTCTGTGAGGTTGGTTGCTGGATGTGTTTGCAAACAGTCAATCTGTGGAGTCTCAAGATTCCGCTGTGCTCTTGTACAATGCCTGAATGGAGGCTCCTGAAACCAGATGTTCACCAGGTCCGAACCGCACTCTGATTCACCCAGGCCAGCCAGAAAAAATGGGGGCCTACCCCACAGATCGGGTGATCAGAGATGTCCAGTTGCAATGTAGAAGTGAGCAATCCTTGCTGCTATCTGAAGGGACCTTGTAAATCCTGTCTTGTACTAAAGTCGAACCTGATCCAAAAAAAGACTTCTGCAAAACGGACCCTGCTCTGTATGCCGCAGTGGTTGCACGTAGAAATAAAGCACTGCAAGCACCAATCGTCCAGTCCTTTGTCAATCAAACAGGTGTCTTCTCGCACTTGGCGTCTCGAGATGTTCTCTGAGGATCCAAGAAATAAAAGTGGCACCGCAAGATAGCGTCCAAATGGCTGGGCAAGAACGGCCGAACAGAGAACGTCCCAGGGCAACTAGAAACGCGTCCCACTGTTCCTGTAGCTCCTCGCTACTTGACCACTCAGGGGCTTGTGTGTGTTTTTTTTTTTTTCCCACGCTCCTTTTTCAGAGGTCTGAAATGGCGCTGGCCCTTCAACAACAGACAGTGCTGTGTTGGTTCTCTGCAGTGAGAAGCTAAGTCCCTACGCCGCAGCAGCACTGATGTCACAATGGGGAAAAATGACATCAGTAGTGCAGGATGGATCGAAGGCTACGGCAATGGCTGAGGTGCCAAACGTGCAATGTCACTGGGCGGCGGCCACGTTGGACATATATGTGAAACGGTTTTTTTTTGAAGCAACAGAACTGTGTCGGGCTATCGGCATCTTTTAGTGGCCAGCCTCTGTTTTTTTTTTTTGGACATCTTCTCGGGTCCTTCAGCAGGGGTACACTCCGGGATACGGAGGGCATGAAAAGGGTGACGAGGGGGTCAGGGGCATGGGTGGCGGATGCCAGTGCAAGAAGGATTGCAGGATCGAAGTCGCTTACTCAGCCTGGCAAAATGCCAATGTGAAACCTGCGGTGGCCAAAATGGCATTTATTTTCGTGGCGCCGACTAGGCATGTTCAGCAAAATGCCGTGGTGATACAACTGGTGTCCAATGGCTTGCCGATGGTTGACGCCAGTGAATTCAATTCACAGGCATTGTTGGGCAGCTGTTCCAATCTAGCCGCAATGCAAAAAGAGCCATAGGTCATGGCAAAACGACCAAGTGTTGCCAAAATGGCTTGCGTCGGATGCTGTTTGTGTGTCGCCTGCTAGGCCGGCCAAAATGGCCTGTAATTGATGCCTAAATGGCTGGATCTCGGCAGCTGCATGGAAGCCATCTGTGGTGAAGCATCGTGATGGACGCATTGCCCCATTCTTTTTTTTTGCCGCTGGACACTACCCACCTGAGGAGTTGGTCGCTTTGGGCAAACATGGTGAGCCAATTTTTTTTTTTGAAGCAACAGAATTAGTGTGGGCAATCGGCATCTTTTGGTGGCCAGCCTCTTTTTTTTTGCATCTTCTGGGGCCGTGCTGGGGGTCCACGTTGGGGTTACCAACGCCCGGGGAAAAGCCGACCTGGGGGTCGGGTGCATTCATGGTTCCGGATCAGGCTGTGTGGCTAACAGTGTAAGGATGGCGGTGTCATCCGGCATACTGACTGGCGGCAGTCGATGAAGTTCTACCTTGTCTGTGCGGCAGAGCCATAAGCATGTGAGACCTCTGGTGAAATGGTCAGGCAACAGGAGGCACTTTTGTGGGGCCCTGCCATCATCACATGACATCCAAATTGCCGGGGCAGCCAAGTCGGACACCTCGGGAAAGGTGCGCAACATGCATTGGTAATGACCGCGTTGGGAATCTCCTTGGTGTGCAATGCAGGCGACTACCGTGTAGGAAGTCCAGTCAATGTGGTGGGTGGCCCCAACCGGTATCTGTACCTCCCAACCAAACGTGACAGCTGCATGGCTCTTGGTGAGATTACCATTGGGTGTCATCACAAGGCGATCGATGTGGAGCAATATCAGGTCCTCCGGGTCCGTGATACCCGCCTGCATTCCCAGCTCTGTGTTCCATGACCTGAGAAGGGTGACCAGGGAGACTTCGTCATGTTGGATCATTTGAGGATCGATTTGCAATGTCAAGGGCATGTATTGATCACCTGAGTCATGGCGCACAAAATTTTGATCCATCTGCACACGCCTGTCCCAGCTGTTGGAGATGGCCGGCATGGCCGTCCAGCTGGAAAGCAAATGTGAGAATTCGGCGCTGTCGGCCTGTTCCCCTTCCTCGATCCACCCATCAATCAGCCGATCAAACCAATGTTCATGAGCCAGGGAAAAAGGCGTGCCATTGCCATGTTGCAACAATTGTTGAAGGATGGTGGATCGGGGTCCCCAATCTTGAAAACTGAACTCCTGCCTGGACAAAGTGGCCCAAATCAGTGCAAGAAAAGAGCTGTTTGCATAGCAGGCATTTCCTGGATTTTCAAGGACAAGTTGAAGAGCCTTGGCACGTAGGGCTTGTCGTGCAGGTGCGTCTAATTGGACGACACACCACCGCGTCCCTTCCCCTTGCCTTTGGTCCTGTTCTCGCCCTGGCCGATGGCTTTCTGAAGCATCATCGCCTGTTTGGAGAGGGCCTGATTGTGGCGTTTGATCGACATTCCAAGCAACGACCACGCTGTGTTGTGACACAGCTCCCCCAGCAGGTCCCAGGCTTCGGTTTCCCTGTGCGTCAGTTGGAGGAGCCAGGGAATCGTGGTTTGATCCGTCCGCAAACTCCTGAACTGAACGACATGTTGATTGCTGTCCAGGAGGTCCTCCAGCGTCTCCAGAGTTCTGAGCATGGTCGCCATCGGCATGGGCTTCTTCGGGGCTTTGACCAATTGCTTGGTTTCCACCGACCACTTCTGGTAGCCCCATGCTCCATCTGGAAGGATCGTGCCCTTGCTCAGTGCCACGTCCCAGAGTTGTTCCCCTGGTTTGCTGCTGGCCAGTTGTTGCACCCGGCGTCGGAGCTCCTTGATGACTCCCTGCAGCAAGTAGGTGCGCAGGTTGGGCCAACTCAGGTTGTCCCGCTGCTTCGGCCATTCCTCCCGCCATTTGCTGGCCAGGCATGTGAGGTGTGGCACAATGCCCTCCGGGCGGTTTTGGCAGAACATAACGAAGCAGTCCTGGCGCTGGCTGAGCTGCAGACTTCTTTCGTGGCTGAGGATCAGTTGCGCCATCAGCCGCAGCATCGAGGTGACGGCTTCCTGGGAGGGGCCGTCTGAGTCGTTTTTGGCTCTGGCCTTGTGGCGCTTGGTGTGCTGCTCGTCGGCGAGAACCTCTTGTTGCCGCCGATTGCCCAGCAGCAAAGGGCCCAAGGCGCTCAATCCCTCCATCAGGGCCTGGTCGTTGGGATCCATCAGCGCGTCCATGGATGGGGTGCAGGAGGATGGCAATCTGCAAAACCACAGGGCAATTTGAGACAAAATGACTCCTTTGGATGTGCAGGCGGTCAGGCAATGAGTCAGTCTGCGTGCCCGGCAAATTGAAAACTTGTGTGCAGCAGTCACATCTGAAATCCTGATTTTGACTGTGTTGCATGGGGTCATACAGCTGGAATGCAATCTGAGTTGCCCACGCACAGGCTTGAGGGTGCACCGTGAGCAAATGTCGCAACAGTTCTGTCGGTTGGTAGTGTCCACCGCACTGCATGCATTGGGTGCGAAGACCTGCCATCACCTCAGAATCAGTCCAGAGACGGGCAAAGTCACGTGAAACCAGGATCTGTGTCAGCCGATGCGTCAGGTTGGCATTGCGCAGGCATGACAAGGTTTCGTCCAGCTGAACTGCTTGAAACTGCTGTGGCACCAAGAGCTGAACATCGCAGGAGCTCATCAACATGGCCACCTGTCTGAGCGGCGTGCAGATGTGAGCCAGGCCAACTTCGTTGGTTTGAGGGTTGCAAATGCAGCCACGAGTTGCCATCACTGCTTGTAACAGAAACCGAAGCATGGTCTGGGACTGTTGCCATTGCTCCCCATGAGATTGGAGTAGATGAGCAACTAGATCTCCTCCCCTTTGGTACTTGGTCCCACAAAACTGACATGTGATGGTCAGCTGGAGGCGTTGGTGTGCTGTGAGACAACCAGATGAGAAGTCGCCTCCCTTCAGCCAGGCCGTCCAGGTCTGTGAATTGTTCAGGGGATTCTGAGATGCTGTCGGGTCAAAAGCCTCGCATCTGCCCTCAGTGATGTGACGCCGTAAACCTGAACGGCTGTCAAACTGGGCATGGCAGTGTCGACATTGGTCTTGTCCCTGAAGTGAGTCCCTCGAGGGGAGCCAGTCGTTCAATGTCATGCCATGATCTTGCGAAAGATGTGTATACAGTTGACTGCTGTCATCAAACTGTTGTATGCAAATTTCACATGTCATGGTCGTCTGGCGTCGATGGTCCGGTTCCATCAGCTGTAGTCTCAAAATCCCTACCTGCAAGGTCACCGGGCAGCTATGGATGCGGCTGAAGGGTCGTTTGCACCATGCACAAGGTGAAACCAATTGCAGGATGTGAGACAGCTGAGCGCCTTTGGCGACTCCTCCTCGCAGTTGATCCGGGTGATACAGCCGATAATGGCCATGCATTTCTTGGAAACGGTTACACCATGTTCCGCAGATGGCACAATGGTGAGCTAAGTGTGCCAATGCCGGGTCCAGTTGTCCTAAGCCTGTCCAATCGTCAGTCAACAGATGGCTATGAAGGTCAGGCCAGAACGCCTGGGTGGCGATATGGAACTGCTGTTGAACCACTTCTGTAGCCGCTGGTGGCTGCAGTCTGACTCCAGGATCAGCCATGTCGGAAGTCACCTGACAACAATTGCGTTGAACATGGACAAAAAAATTCTTCCAGGTAGCAAACGTGTGCATACAATTCCGACACTTGGGCAATCCATTGACCATCATGTCCAAAGGTGATGTGGGTGCAGTGCGGTATTGTGTGACATGGTGATTGTAGGTGAGGTGTCGTCTCATGTTTGCCACTGAGTCTGTTTGGAAGGAACAATGCGGGCATTGGTGCCTGGTTTGGAGTGCAACCCGATCAGCAGGGTCCACGCTTATGGCAGACTCAACGGTCGTGTCCTGAACGCAGTGAACAAGCTGCAACAAGTCATCAAGATGTGTCCACTGTTGTTGATGAAGAAAGTCCATCGGATGTAACAAGTGGGCACGCCTGCACAGTCTGCGTTGTAATCCCATGGCAAGGGTTGTCAGCAGGTCGAGAGGCAAAGCTATGCGATGGTGTCGAAATGCTGACTGATGTGTGCGGTGTGTGACATAGGCGTGGTCACCGAGCACGCTTCGTACCATTTGGTAGATCGTTGCTTGATATTCCATCAGGACTTGTGGAGTGACCATGGTTGCCATGATGCCGTAAGTCAAAACCGTGTGCACACATGTATGCCAGAGATACAACCGTTGAGATGTTGGAATCTGTGAACTCCTGAGCCATGATCTCAGTCGTGAAAAAGCACTCCAACCAGCTTTTCTGCGATGTGCCCATGTCTGCTGTTCAAAATTGTCATAACTGATGATTACCCCCAGGTAGGTCCCTTTCTTCTTCACCGGCAGGTCAGTGGTGCTACCATCCCGTCTAGGGACACGGATGCTGACTCCAGTGGAGTGACGGTGCATCACCCCTTTCAGGGCTTGGCGCGGATTTGTACCTGTGTATGCCAGTAACATGTAGGACTTGGAGTACGAGAGGGATAGTTTCAACCTTTCGATAACATCAAGAGCATGACCAATGTTCTGCAGGTGGGTCCGAAGCTCAGTGGCTGAACAAAACTGGCAACCCAGGTGCACATCGTCCGCGTAGATTGTAAGGCAATCTTGTATCCATTGTTGGCCAACAAGTAGAGCCAATTCTTGCATGAAAAGGTTCATAAATGCGACCCGTAATAGAGGAGCGATTTTGCATCCTTGTCTCAGACCCTTCCCGACCTGTATTGAAGTGGTGTCCCCACGAAAGATCAAATTGTAATGCGTGTTCTCATGCCAGCTAGCAACAATCTGTACCAGATGGGCAGGAGTACCCAATGCAATGAGATGATCAAAAATGGCCTGTCTATCTGCATTATCAAACGCCCTGGTCAAATCCAAAAATAGTGAAATTCCTCCACATATTAGATGCCCCCGTGGTTGAGCCACCTGTGTGGAAACGGAACGTCGCTGGGATCTGACAAGGTTTCGGATGCATCGGCTGTGAGTGGCAACACGCAATATGGCGTCGGTTGCAGCTCGGAATGGCATGAAGCCAAATTGTGGGGTTTGACAGAAAAGTGGGAAAACATGCTCACGGATCTTGGATGCAAGCAGCCCCATGACAAGTTTACCCATAGGCTCCATGAGGGAAATGGGTCTTAATTGGTCCGGGTGGTTATTTTGTTTGCCCGGTTTCGGTAGGAAAAATAACCATGAGTCTTTCCAATTCTGTGGGATTGTCGGGGGAGCACATGACCACCAAACACGAAGATGCTGGTAAAGATACCTAGCAACAGCATTGGGGGCACATTTCCAGACAATGCCGGGTAGGAATGGCTGGGCTACTGCTTTGTTGTTGTGCAGAGCTGCAACCGCTGTCTCTAATTCCTCCATTGCAAACGGAACGCCCGGAGCATCATCAGCATAAATCGGCATCTTGCTGGGTCCCTGCCACATGCGTTGAACGAAGGATGTGGTCATGGCATGTGCCATGTATTGGTCAGCGATTGCCCCATCCGGACCCCTCAGACGTGTTCTGGCCAGGGGCTTTTTGGGAGTAAATTTATTGATAATGAGGAACATTGAATGAGTATCATGAATTGTGGCGGCTGCTGCAGCTTCAGTGCAAAGCTGGTTGAATTGATTCTTCTTGGCCCGCCTTGCCATCCGTTGCTGATCTCTTTGGAGAGACTGATACCGACTGCGGTGGTGCCATGCCTGAAAAACGGAATGCAACCCTGACGCATAGTTTTTGGCCAACTGTCGCAATCTCTTTTTGTGGAACCATTTGTCCTCAATGTGATGGTGGAATGCTGTATAGTCCACTGCACAAAGTTTGGTGTTCTTAGGGGGAAACAGTTTATGAAACTCGGTAGAAACACTGTCATGAATTCTTTGAATGGCAACCTCAGGTGACACAGTTGCATGTTCTGCCTGTAGCACATCGGTCACATGCTGACGTAATTGATGCCAAGTCTGGGTGTCCTGTTGTCCCGCAAGGCGGCATTGATTTCGCTGGGCAAAAGTGCATGCTGTGGGCCGGTCATGTTTGTGATACGCCATGTGCTTGGTTCGAATGTTACACATCATGGGGACATGGTGAGTACTATTGTGGGGAACAAAATCTGCCTGTGGAAGATAAATGACCTGTTTGGATTGACCGTCGCAAGCAATCATCCTAATGAAAAAGTGATCGATTCTGGATGCATTGTTGCCGTGGATATAGGAAGGTCCTGAAGAGTCCCACGTGTTGATCGCTGTCAAGCCATGCGCCTGAAGGATCTCCTGGAGGCACTCCTTATCAGTGTACACAGGTCCAGTGACCGTTTGACCCTTCCATTGGAAGGATGTGGTGCCTACCCAAGGGGGCATTGCAGTCAACCCACAATTGTAGTCTCCCATGCAAATGAGGTTGTTGCGAGATGGTATCCGATGCAGGAGTTGGTTCAGAGCGGCCCATACTGTAGCCCTCTGTTTGGTCGAAGCCGGGTCCGTGCCGCTACAAACTGGTAGGTGGCTATGATGTCCAACGCTCGATTGTCAAAATGAATACGGATGTGTAAGAGCCTTCCATCAATGACAGCTGCAAAACCAAGTTGTTCAGGTTCAGCCAGGCGTCTAGAGATCATTGTCAATATGCCACCGCTCCTGTGATCAGATGTGGCTGAATGCACATACAGCCAGTCCTTGTCTTCCCATGTGGAAGAAAAACTCCACTTCGTCTCCGTGAAGACCACCACATCTGCAGGATGTCTCCGCAGCCAGTGTCGAACCTCTTGAAGGGTGGACTGAGAGAGTCCACCAGGATTCCAATGGAGGCAAATCAGGCGGTCTTTGGGATTCCACTGCCTGTCCATGGGGTGGATCTTGTTGCCAGACGACTGCTGCGCTTGTTGTATCTTCTGTACCAGTTTGATGGGGAAGTCCCGGACTTGCATCAGATGTCCATGGTAGTGTGCAGCACCGTTTCGAATGGCCCTGGTGCATGCCCTTTTGAAACTTCGTTTGTGCACCGCTGTTTGCGGTCGTATGGGAGCATTGGAGCGATAGCCCATTGGTGGCCGTTGTCCACTGTTCGCAGTAGCAGCACAGTATTCATCAATCCATCTGTCTGCTCCAACCACGGCTGTGGGACCGTGGTAACCCTCACCCTTACGGCTGTAATCTTGCTGGTGCCAATAGTCAGTGATCAGGTTCTGCTTGGTGGGCAAGAAGCTCATGGAAGATTCAGCCGTACCCGGATTTGGGACCGGGTTGCAAGTCACGTTCACCTGCAGCTGTATGATGTATCCAAGAAAAATTCTGAAAAAGTTCATAGATGTAGCTGTCTGAAACTCACAAGGGCAACCTTTGTCCAGCAGGTGAGATCAGCAGCACTCCAATCCAAGGATGCACCACTGTATTTGTTGTAATGGGTCAATCAGATCGGGTGCCCAACCCGTGTACCAACCAACTGTAAAACCACTGTTGTAAGGGCCAGTGAAGGTAACGGGAGCCCACCCCGGCCTGAAAAAGACACTCCTCAGGACCAGAAGCAAGCGCCGGATGTCCAATCCGATTGCAAACCAAGAAAGGGAACTACGCGGGGGGCAATGGCTGCAGCAGTCCCCTAGTGGCAACCCACCACTTGCGTGCGGTGCTCGCGACCGCAAAGGGCTTCGCACAGCACGGCTCAGCTTGGCGCGGTCTGACTCCCCCGTGGGGTCCGTAGCTACGCGCTGCTTGAGCTTGGACAACAGACCTGTGTGTGGGTGTGGGTGTGGGTGTGGGTGTGGGTGGGGTGTGGTGTGTGGTTGGGTGGGTGGGTGGTGGGGGGTGTGGGTGGGTGGGTGTGTGTGGGTGGGTGGGGTGGGGTGGGGTGGGGTGGGGGTGGGTGGGGTGGGTGTGGGGTGTGGTGGGTGGTGTGGTGGTGGCGTGTGGTGGTGTGGTGGGGTGGTGGTGGTGTGGTGTGGTGTGGTGGTGGTGGGTGTGGTGGGTGGTGTGGTGGGTGGTGTGTGGGTTGGGGGGGTGGGGTGGGGGTGGGTGGGTCGGGGGGGGTGGGGGTGGGTGGGTGGGTGGGTGGGTGGGTGGGTGGGTGCGTGGGTGCGTGGGGTGGTGCGTGGTGCGTGGTGCGTGCGTGCGTGGTGTTGTGTGTGTGTGTACACTGCTAGTAACATGCAGTCTAAATATTGATTGCAGGGGAGTGCGGCATGATTGTGGGACCGCACTCAACGAAGCTACCACAATCATGGGATACTGGGTCTGATCAACCCAGCGTACCTGCATCAGAGGATAGCAACCGGCTAAGCTGAGAACCGGAACTAGGTAACTTTGATATAGCATCCGGCTAAGCTGAGAACCGGAATTCATAGTCAAATTCATTTACAAAATCAATTTAATTTCAACTTCGACATTTGTGCCTTTTGTCCTTTGATTCATTTCAGGCCATTCATTCAGGAATTGGTGGTGCTCTTTTACTTCTCCTCACTACGCTCGAATCTATATATCCCACAGTGTGTTTTGGGTACTTTACCTCACTTGGTAGTACCGTCTGTCCGTTTCGACGGATATGAAAGTTATGACCGGGCATTTTCCCGGCTGCAGAGTGGGATGTCGCCAACATCCTGAAGTCCCCTTTGCATATTGCATGCAAACAAAGAAGTAAATGTCAGAGCCGACATTGAAGTTCGTCCAACACAATTTGGAAGCCATAAGGCGAAGTGTGCCCAATGGGCGAAGTACCCACAAGGGAGAAGTAGTCATATGACGAAGTATTCTGAATGCGCTCTACTTCCAGTACATGTGGTCCCATCCTCAGTGATTGGGTTTTTATGAGATGATCTAATTTTACTTATCACTTTAGAGCCGTAGTTTCGAGCCATGGATGTACGAACTTTTGCGAAATCATCGGGACCTCCCCCGAATGTGCCGATTCCTCCGGGAGTGATTCCCAACAGTGTTTCGCAGCAGTTGGCCAATTCACGTATTACTGAATCTTCTATGTCTTCAATGTTACGTATTCAACAAGAACATGCTCGTTCATTGGAACGAATGGCAACGATGCAAAGTCAGATCATTGAGCTGCAACAAATTCAGACTCAACAAGTACATTTTATGCAACAAATGATGTTACCATTGGCTTTTCAATACAATACATTCATGTCCTCGATGTCTTCTTTAGTACCTGGTGTGGGCAATTTGCTTACCCAGCCGTTCACTTTTGTCCAATCAACATTGGGATCGTCGGGGACCTTGTGTGATCCTCTTCATGGCCTACCTGGAAGTAGTCCGGGACCTATGGGGCAATTTGCTGTTCTACCAACTGGCCCGGGACCTTCAATGCGTGCTTCAAGTGGTCCGGCACCCAAACGTCGTCGTCTTGATCCCCAATCAGATCCTCTTCATGAACCACAGAGTGTTGCAAACTCAGTTCAGATTCCGCGCTATGGTCTTTACCATCATGTCAAGCAATCTGAAACAAGCAATACTCCTGAACGAATTTGGTCTTCAGTTAGTGAACGAGTGGTCCCACCAGCCCGCAATGAGACTGTTTGTTTTACCATTGGATGGAATCAGCCAGATGATCCTTTTCAGACCATACATGAAGTCAAAGAAATGATCCACCCTCAGTTGAAGACACAAGGATTCCAATTTTGGGTCGCTCTTCCGGTGGCGAACTTTTCATCTGAATTGTTAGTGGGTACAAATGACTTGTTCAAGACGATCGACATTCTTTTTCTGTATCAACAGATGCTCCGTATCCACAAATCAATTGCTGATAATCCATTTCGCGTGAAAAACGCCTTTGAAGATGGAATGCTGATCGAAGATACAAGACGTCAACAATGGATACCTAATGCTGAATATTTCAATTCATCTCGTGGCTACATTATTCATGAAGATGCAGTGGATCATACTCAATTTTGGTATGATTACATTTCGACTGACTTGAAGACTCGATTTTCTGCACAACTGCGTAACCCTGTGTTGCGTGATTCAGTTTTGACATCTCTCCGTTTTCTGATTACTGCTTTGGGACGTCACAGCAACAATGTGTCATTGGTTGAGAAATTTGAAATTATTTTCAATTCCAAGCAAGAGCCTATTGCGGTCTATGCGCACTTGGCACTCCCGCAATGGCGTGCAGACAATTTTGATATTTTTCAGTACTTTGGATTTGGTCACAATACATCAGTATTGGGAATGGCTTCAGCTGTGCGAGAAGGGGTAGTTCGACCATCATCATGCGATGTGCGGAGCCCAGACTGGCTGACTCCCAATACTTTCTATTCTCGGGGAGTTTTGTTCAATGATGATTCCTCCTTTTCTAGGAAACATGTGCTGAGAATTTTGGAACAGACCAAGAAATTTGGTGGCCTTAACACTGCTCGACCTATTTGCATTGTTGGTCGTGCTTTTGCACGTCAAGCACATATTCGGAACCCACAAGGTGGAGTTTATGCAGACCAATTGTTAGCCTATTTCTATGATGTCGTGCATGGATCAGACTCTCGGTGGGCCTTTCGATCCCACCTTTCGACTATCCATGGAGTAGCTACTTTCATTTCGTAGATTTTCGCCAGATATAATACTTCATGCTATGATAAAAAGATGTCCGCTTTGAGTTGGCTCTTTTGTGCATGGTTGCCTTTGAAATCTAGAAGATTCTTCGGGTTTTTCAACTATTATGTAAGTTTTGCTTTGCTTCTTTTGTACTCCTATTTTACCCAACTCTCTTGTGTTCATTTTAGATGTGACTTTGTAACATTCGTAGAATCTATTCTGGTTCAACAGCATTGCAATTTGCAATTTGAACATGCCTTGGGACTCTCGCTCTCGTTCGGGCCATAGATATCGTCGGGACCACAGTCGTCGACGTGGTGGACGTTCTGACAGATATCAACGATCTTCATCTCCCCGAGCTCATCGACGACGATCGGCACCACGTACCGCAGCCCCAGTGAGTTCACAATCAGTTGATCTTCCATCTCAGTGGCAAAGCACTTCGTCCCATTATGATACATCTGTCCTTTATGGTCTTAGTCTTCCTCATCATATTGAGTCTACTCAATGGAGTCGCAAGGTTGGCTTGATGGGACAAGACCTATCGTCAGTTCGAGTCATTGATGTCATTCCTAATGGTATTGCCAATTATGGTATGCGATTGTTGGCCAACGGTAGATACGTTACCTTTGAACTTTTTCGCACTCGTTTGGATGCTTTGATGGCTTCAACTCTGGTAAAAGAGATTTACCATAGAAAGGATACATTTGATTTGAACAAATTGATTTCCCAATTTGTTCCTGAAGACGCAGATGTGAATGCATGGGATCAGAAGTGTGCGGCTGTTCAAAAATTATCCACACATATTCTTGACCATCTGCAGACTCTTATGCCTGTTGATCAACAAACCGATCTTCTTAAACAGATGGAAGCCTTACGTGCAGAGAATGCCAGACTCAAAGGTGAACAAGTTGACACAACCTTATCGGACAAAAACGACCAACCAGGATCTGTTTGCCCAGCCAAGTCTGGATCCATTCCAGCAATGTTTGGTAAACAAACATCAACCTCCAATACTGAAGGTTCAAGCTCTGCTCAGATTGCTGCGATGAAAGCCACCCCCACCCCAAGACTTCCTGCGCCTGAAATTGAGCTTCCGGCTCCTCCATTTTCAGAATATCGCCGCCCCAGTGACAAACCTCCATATTATGGAACAAACCCACCAGTTGACCATACCAAGGGTAAGATTACCCAATGGATTAAACGGTTTATTCCAAAAGATCAGCAATCAGAAGTGGAAACTTTGACAACCAAGATTAAAGAAGAATATCAAAGTCTCACAGCTGGAGAACGTCCGAGTTTGGACCCTATTCTTACGGATTGGGGATTGACCAGTACGCTCCTCGCCAAAGCCAATATGGATGCGCAATTCCGCCTTTTGGCGGCAGTGCAATTCGTCAAGAACTGAAGTTTACCGAGGTCTGACAGTGTGGGTCCTGTTGATGGTAACGGGCAGCTGTCAGGAATTTGTGCAAGTGTTAGGATCAATATACATCGTTCTTGTAGAGTTTTCAGTAGACGACTGTTACTTTACGGATGTCGGTTGATCACGATTTTCTTACAACATTTGTCCATGCCTTGGTCTCTCCAGAAGATTCTGTTATGGATACTGGCACAATGGACAGTGTGCAGAATCACTTTGAATTCATATACTCAGCGTTTTCGCCGTTTGATGGCCATTTTTCAGACCGTGCATCTACCTTCTGAATTTTCATGGGAGTGGTGGAATCAAGAAAATGTCGTCTATATGCGTCTTCATTATGACAAGGGTCTTTTCTACATTGGCAGCACTGAGAAGAACGTTTTCTTTCGAGAACAGTCCCGAATGCGGAAGTATAGACAACTGGTATCTGGTCATCTTGGCTATTATGAACCTGCTTTGAAGTTTTGGCATAGAATGAAGAATTTCTTTGATTTTTGCATTTTTCCGATACACAGTTGTGCGTCGACTGAACTTCTGATGATGGAAGCCTCATTACAGCAAACGTGCCAACCTCAGCTCAATTGGCCTTGGATCAATCCGCTATTAAAGAAATTGAATATTGGACGTCAACATTATGGTTTGTCCCAGCCTGAACCTCATCGAACTGCTGGGAAGAAACTATTACGTCGATATCGTCATCGTGCACAAAAGACACAGGTAAGCTTTTTGTCTCAACGACTACATAATCATGTACAAATTTTCACCTTTTTGTACCAGTTGGGTTCTGACTCTAGACTGAAATTTGATTGCTCACGACTTCTTCGGTCAGTACAAACCGACACTGAATTTTGTTTTCTTTTATGGCGATTGTGTCGCAACATGAATGAGCCTTTCCGGAGTCGAGCTAAATCCCAACTTCGATTAATACTACAATTTCGTGGCACACAACCACCGCCACCAAATACACCTATGCGCTTGATTATTCTGGATGATATGATGCAGCAACAATTTCGTCGATGGGTGTTGGGTTTTACATTTCATCATCAAATCCAATTTCCTCCATTTCATAAAGTTCGTGCTCCTATTGTGGCAGTCAAAGGCACGACTTTGGGTCGTGTATGCTTCAATTTTCGAAATTCTTTACGTTGGTGGAATCCAAGTTGGAACCCTGTGTGTACTTGTGCTCAATTTCCAGTACATGTGCAATGCAAATTGCGTTCTACTACGCATATTTCATGTTTTGCTGCTGACATTGCCGATTGCCCTCTTTTCGCTGCACATATGGAGGATGAACTGCTTCCGACAAAAGCAAATTTCTTGTCCCATAATACTCAAGCCTTTGAACGTTTTCTTCAACAATGGCGATTACCGTCAGGGTTGATCCAATATTGGCAATTTTTCTTAACTCAGGAATGGGAACGATTTCATCAGGATCATGACTCTGCATGTATTTGGAATGTGCCAACTGTCAGACGTGATCTGAATTTGCTTCGTCATTGGATCATCTCTCCATCAGATCATTTTCCTCACTCTCTTACAGTACATTGTCCTTGTCAATGGCATGAATTATTACAAAAGACTTTCTTAGATGCAGCCATTTTTGAACGTTGCTCTCAACCTGCGGGACAAGTTCTTCGCAACCTTGAACAACAACTTCCTGATCTGTTACGCTCTCAGTATTCGTGGGGGATTGATTTCAAACGCTCTACACTGAGTAAGGGATACATTTTACCCAAACCATCTCGAGGATTCGCCAAGGCTCGTCCTATCGTTGATTACTCTACCGCTTGGTCTCGGAAATTGGGAAGTGCTGTATCCACTGTATTGATTGCCATCCTCAATGCGGTTTTTGGATCTATTTTACAATTTGCGCATGTTCAAGATGTCATTACTGGTATCAGTGCATTATTCTCCATGCAGGATTTTGCAGAAACAGCTTTCTCTTTGCATCAAACAGATATTGCTGGTTTTTACAATCAAGTTGAACATGATCGTATATTGATGGCCATACGGTTTGCTCTTTATCCTTTGCTTCTCAGTGCGATCGTATATTGATGGCCATACGGTTTGCCGTCTTTACCTTTGCTTCTCAGTGCGAACAAGGATTAGACACTGTTATGCAATCACATGTTGTACGTTTGGAACGGATTCTTCGTGTTTTTCAAGGATCTTGGAGAGAAAAGACGAAACAATATATGACTGTCACATTGCGTGATATTCCTTGCTTGGTACAATATCTGTTGGATCATTCGTATTTTACGGTCGGGAGCCAGGTATTTCGACAACGTCGGGGTGCCAGTATGGGATCTCAGTTTGCACCTGTGCTCTGTTCTGCAGTTGCACTCCAACGAGAATGGAACTTTGCAAGGTCATTTTCTCCATTTACTTGGGATCGTTCTCTACATCATCGATACGTTGACAATCGTATTTTGTTGATTTCTCGCCATAGTCGAAAGCTATCACATATTCAGGTGTTTTGGAATTTGCAATTTTATTCTGCTCCCATTTTGCTGGAAGTGGTTGCTGGACAGGAGGCATTAGGTTTCCACATTGATACATCACAACAGACTGTCACTTTGGAATTACCGTGGAACAAACCTTTACGATCTACGCGAAGTGCTAGCACTTCTCGTGCTATCCTGAGTGGACTTTATGCTCGATTGCGCCTTATTCGCTTTCATGTTTTTCCAGCTAACATTCAGTTGCACCAAGTTCAAGATTTCCTGGGCCTTATGTATCAACGAATTCCTGAATTTTTCACTGACGCAAATTTATGTCTAATTCAACGCTTTCTTCGTAGTCTTTGGAAGGACCATCCCGTACAATCCTTGATGCAGTGGTGTCGATAAAAAGAGTTTGCCGTGCTTCTTATTGATTTGCCTCTCATATTGAGAGGCCATGTGTGTGTGTGTACACTGCTAGTAACATGCAGTCTAAATATTGAGTTGCAGGGGAGTGCGGCATGATTGTGGGACCGCACTCAACGAAGCTACCACAATCATGGGATACTGGGTCTGATCAACCCAGCGTACCTGCATCAGAGGATAGCAACCGGCTAAGCTGAGAACCGGAACTAGGTAACTTTGATATAGCATCCGGCTAAGCTGAGAACCGGAATTCATAGTCAAATTCATTTACAAAATCAATTTAATTTCAACTTCGACATTTGTGCCTTTTGTCCTTTGATTCATTTCAGGCCATTCATTCCGGAATTGGTGGTGTTCTTTTACTTCTCCTCACTACGCTCGAATCTATATATCCCACAGTGTGTGTGTGTGAGAAACCCTGAATCAAAGGGAAAAGCAGGGGGCCCGTGGACGCATAGATGGCACGGGCCAACGAAGACCCATCTATGTCGTCGTGAAAACGTACCTGCATCCGAAATGGCAAGGTGGCCAAGCCAAAAACCACCCAAGCCGACATGTCATGACATGACATGACATGACATGCTAATGTAACAACACGACATGACGGTTATCATTTCATCTCATTTCACCCTCTCCATTATGGAGTTTACCAAAGTGTGTCTTTCATGCACCCGGATCTCTGACAAAGTGCCGGGGAAGCTTGGTGGTGCGTCCGCCGGGGATACCAGGTTACAAGAATAAATCCAGACATAATGTTGCCAGAAGCCAGTTCCGCACAAGCATCCAGAGTTCGCACAAGCATCCAGAAGACTCCATCAGGGGATTGAATGCTTTTCAGAATAAATCCAGAATCTTTGTCAGAATAAATCCAGAGTCCATGCCAGAATAAATCCAGAGTGAAATTTTCATCCCTCAGAATAACCCCGTGTCATCCCATGCGGTTCTACATGTTTAACCAACACGACCGTTTTTCACTCTTAACCTTGGCCTCTACACATGAACTAGTAGTATGATTGCAACACGGATCCCATGCATGACTGCTCGCGGCTTTTTACAGACATGACTCGATAGCCTCACTGAGACCAATTTGGTTAGTTTTCGCGTAGTTTACATGGTGCAACATGAAAACCCTGTACATGAATCATCGCGTAGTTCACATGGCGCAACATGAAGGCCATGAACATGAATCATCATGCCATGGTAACTAATGACATGAGTTAGATAAATTTCGACTTGACATCATGGCCACATTGAAGACTGACATGTGCAGCGCTTGCAGCTTCGTGATTCCGACCATGCAGCCCGCGATGACGGCAGCTGATTTGTTTGCCCAGTGGATGAGTTCAGCATCACACAACGCACAAGCATCAGCACCTTTTCTATCAACATTCTCTCAAACTCCACAACAACATTATCCAGCCGGACACACCTTACCACAATCAATGCAACCACAGTGTACCACAGCAGCTTTTACACAGCCTTTTGCTCCAATTCCACAACAACAACAACAACCACAACTTCTGGGACACACCGTCCCACAGCCAACACAAGCACCATTTGCCACCTCTGCGTTTACACAATCTCCATCTTTGCACACTTTCAACACACCACATCACAGCACAGCCATGCCAGGTTTTCAGCCACCACCGCATCACGACGCAGCTATACCCAATCCTCAGCTCTCACCACCACAATATGGATCACTCCTCAATTACCAGCCTACACCACACTCAACAACCACGACACTAGTTCAACCACTACCAGCCACACCATTTTCACAGCAATTTCCAATCACTACAGCTTCAACGCCACCAATGAGTCACAACAAGCACAACCGTACACGATCTCGCACCACACGCAAGAAGCACAGATCATCCACCACCAGACGACACAGACGCAAATCGACGAAACGACATCACTCCCATTACAGATCACGCCACAGATCCACCACACTACGTTCCAGACACCACAAATCAAAACACCGATCACAACGTCGACGCCGGCACCGTTCACATCGCAGGCAACATTCTTCACACACTGACAGGTCCAAATCCAACCATCGATCACACACCGGACACAAACCAGCAGCATCTTCTCAGCAACACACAACACCACAACACCACATGTCACCACTACCACCACCACAACAACACAACTACCACCTCTTCCACCACCACCGTTACCATCAGATTACACAGGTAAACACCTGTTCTCCACTTCTCCTACTTCTCATCAACAAAAACCACCTCCTCCGCCTCCTCTGCCTCCTCCCACAGTACCACCACCGCTTAGCCTGGCTGAAAAAATCAGGTCCATCGCTAAGTCCAAGAACACTTACAACACCACAACATCAAAGACTGTCACAGCAGGACAAGTCCACCTCACACCTCGCCAGCAATACACACCACCAACACCACTTGACACTACCAACACTACCAACGAACCACAGCCAACACAAGCAATTGATCACCTTGAAGAAGCCATCGAACGACAAATACAACAGGATCCGTCAGTCCTCATTCCGTGGGAACCTCCCACGCGTGACAGCTACCAGATATTCAATTACCAAGAGCTAGAGCAACGCCTTCACTCAGCAACACTCCGAGCCCGTGAGCTCACAGCACCGTCAGTATACTTCCGATTCTTATCGGATCGGGATAAAAGTGTACGTGACATGAAAGAATGGTTGGAAACACGATTTCCAGCAGGCATCGACCTACCAGAAGAACACATCACCACAACGTTAGCAAAGTACATCGTCACAACCGGCATGCCTATCAACAACACACTCACCCACATCACATTTCACCAGCACCAACAATTCAGAATATGGCAACTCCACTTAAAAAACATGCCACGCAACACCGCAATATCACTATCACAAGCAGGAAACGCCTACTACCATTGGGCACATGCCACAAGCGAATCGGGATTCTTAGGAATCCTACTCCATGGCCTAATCCTACCAACATGCTCTGAATCCATGGATGGCCGAAAAGTTCATGGCTTCTTTTGCAGTGCCACAATGGAACAGGACAACCTCATCCACAAAGTCGTCCATCGATACCTCAGCGGCAAAAGCCATGTACCATTCATCCTCACAGGACAATTGTGGGGCACACACAAACCAGTACCCACAGGAGGAACATGGGCCGAACAAGAAGAAGTGGACACTCATGGCATAGTCCACAGACCACGGGATCGACGTTGGTGCATTCACTCAACACTAGCACACATCTCCAGCATTTGGATCCTTGAGCCTGATCCAAACTTCTCCACACCAGCACAGCACACGCTTGCGCATGAAGATGGGTTTGGCGAGCCGCAGCTGCTGCCGACAGATGTGCAAATGAGAGGCTGCTGACGCGTTAGTTTCACCTCCATTTATACTATAATATGATATGCTATTTTTATCGAATTTACTATTTCTAGAGAATCTCCACCTTCCTGCAAATATAATGTGTCCTTGTGATATAAATAATATCCTATTTGAAATCTTCCCAGTGACACATGGCATAGAACATATCAGCGGAACCAGCAAAAAGAGCCGATGTACAGTGTACTTCCACCAAGCCGTTTGCAATTGTTTGAAGGGTTTTGCCGACATGTCGTCAACCATTGTAATTCAAATTACTTTACTTCGTGTGATCCCCACCATGACATTTATACATTTTCTTACTGGCAAATCTTCTGGCATTCTATCTGACATATCTTCTGACATTCTATTTGACATTCTATCTGGCATATCTTCTGGCATATGATCTGGCATATCTTCTGGCATATCTTCTGGCATTCTATCTGGCAAATCTTCTGGCATTCTATCTGGCATATCTTCTGGCACTCTATCTGACATATCTTCTGGCATTCTATCTGGCATATCTTCTGGCATATATTCTGACATATCTTCTGGCATTCTATCTGACATATCTTCTGGCATATATTCTGACATATCTTCTGGCATATCTTCTGGCATATCTATCTGGCATATCTTCTGGCATATTTTCTGGCATTCTATCTGGCAAATCTTCTGGCATTCTATCTGGCATTTCTGGCATTCTATCTGGCAATCTTCTGGCATTCTATCTGGCATATCTTCTGGCATATCTATCTGGCATCTTCTGACATTCTTTCTGACATTCTTTCTAACTTTCTTCTTCACATTCTTTGTCCCATATCTTCCTACATGAGGATAAGGTCCGGCAGGGAATAGGATGGTCGTCGAGGTCCGGCAGGGAACACTGGGCGGCAGGGAACACTGGGCGTGGATGGTCGTGGTTGAGGTCCGGCAGAGAACACTGTGGATCGCGGGTCGCAGTTGAGCAGGAGGACGACGAGGACGACGAGGACGACGAGGACGACGAGGACGACGAGGAGGACGAGGCGGAGGAGGAGGAGGAGGAGGAGGACGCGGCAGGAGGAGGCGGAGGAGGAGGAGGAGAAGGAGGAGGAGAAGGAGGAGAAGGAGGAGGAGGAGGCAACTGACATAAAATCTAACAACCCTCACCTGGCAGGTGGGGAAAAAAAATCACATGCGTTAACATCGTTGATGTCATCAAATCCTAATTGCCTAATACAATTTTGTTTGGATTTGTTTGGATTTTATCTCTGATAGCAATCTCTGTTTCAGAATTGTTTCTGATAGCAATCCTCGTGCTCAAAAAAGTAGATATTGTAGCGATCATCAGGACACCTTCACGTTTCTTCGTTGTTTGAGTGCAACCATGACCTCGTGGCGCGGCAGCATGGGACCGTATGATTCTTGGCATTCGAAACAATACCAAGTCAACACACCACCAAGAGCATATCAAGCGCACACACAACACCAGCAGTGGAACGAACCACCCAGCCCACAAGGCACAAAGCGGTACGACCGCAACTTACCGAGCAGTTTTCAGCCAGACAATGAACATTTTGACACCAAACACCAGTATGGCTTGACGTTTCCACGCCAAGTCACAGCCACAGCTTGGAGTCAAAGGTACCAACTTGCAGGCCGACCCATCGAAAGTGTCCACCTACATGAATTGGCATACATGGGATGGTCCAATTGGAACCTACGCGCCTTAGCCAACGGGAAATTCACATCAATAGTGTTCGCCCGCAGCATCAAAGAATCCATATTTTTTCATCACCTTTCCGTCAAACTTCGTGATGAGCACATCGACCTTGATGATGTAGCAGCAGCATACTGTGATCAACAAGGCATCACAATCACTGATCCAGACCCAAACCAGTTGAAGAAAACAAAAATCCATCACTTGGTCAATGGAACCATGGATTACTTCCGCCAGTTCACCAACACCAGCCTCCAAGATGCCCAAGCCAAGATTCGAGCACTTGAACAACAGCTTCAAGCACAAGGTCACACCACATCCAACAACCAGCTTCCGGTTGCCGAAACGCAAGAACAAGATCTCACACACGAGCCAGACCTACCAACACCACCAACCAACCACGAACCACGCACGCCACCAACCGCACCTAACAAACGAACAGCACCAGCTACCAAGGTCACACAACCAGCTACCAAGAAACCAAGAACATTACAGGACATGGGCATCAAAGCACGCACTGCTGACAACACTACTACTTCAGCACACACCGCCACTCCTCGCAGTGCAAGTGACACTCCTCCACAAACCACAATCACCGACCTACAGGACAGCATCCACAATCTACCAGGCACAAACACCACACGTCCTTTCACCACAGCCGCACCACATACAATGGCAACAAGAACAGTGGACGCTTGGATTAAAAAACAGCCAGTTCCAAAACAACACCAGGCAGCCCTTCAGGAGGCATTGAGCACATTGCATCAACTCATGAAGAAAATTCCAAAAGCAGAGCAAAGCACGTTTGCAGACAAAGCAGCATCGCTTGGTTTACCAGTGGCACTGGCGGCAAAGGCGCGCAATGAGGAGCTCTACAAGCTGCTGCTGTTTGCGGTCACTCAACTCGAGTGACTACATCGCGGCGATCCGACTCATGTACAGTTTTCGGCGGCATGCGTTGCGTTTTTCGGATTCTTGCAACATTTTCCACCTGATGATTTTTATGACACTGTTGCTTTTCGAACATTCCTACGTGTTGCAGTTGGTTTTTGTTTTCTTCATTGGTGTACTCACCAGTCTCATAAACAATCATGTCGAAAATGGAATCGGAGATTTGACAGAACATGTTTGAAGTCTGTTCGCACTTTTGTACAGTAGCAACAAATGTTCTGTCAATCCAACACTGTATATATACTTCTTCATGCAATTGTCATATCGGGACTCAACATTCGTCTTTCCAGCACAGAACACTACATTGGCAGTACCATACACACGCTACACGATCGTCAGAACACCAGACAACGCAAGCTGAGACAATTAAAACAAGCACAACCGGTGTCATGCGAATTGGCACTCCATTGGTTTTGCAGCCAAAACAACTATTATCAATTTGTCGCATTGCCGTTACTACACACCAACACAACATTACAAACACGAACGCTGGAAAGCTACATCATCCAAAAGTGGCGTCCACCACTCAACTACCCGTTTATCCTACAACGACAAGTCACAAAACAACATTCAACACCACACTTACGACAAGCACTACGCACCACTTATTTGGGAATCGGAAACCGGCTCTACGCTCAGCTTCGACGACGACTGATGTATCAACAAGTTTTCCAATTTTACGACCACAATCTTTCCAAGCACACCACAGCTTGGGTTCAACTCCACATTCTTGCTGAACAGAGCCAACGCTCATTTGACATGCAACGCCACATTCGATCCAGTTCCACCCACTCCAATCACCTTTTTGCTCTTTACAAACTGGCCAACCAAATGGATGACCCACCACGCACCCGTGTACGCAGCCTTATCAAGTCAGCCATACAATTTCGACAACTACCACTACCACCCACTCCACGACCATTAATTTTACCACTTCTTTGTCACACAACCTTTGCAACACAGACACGCATCTGGCTTCGCCAATTAGCCAGACAACAAAAACCGTGGCTACCACCCTTCCACGTGCCAAAATGCAACATTACAGCAGGCAAACACACAACACTGAAACAAGCATTATTCTCTCACTTCAGTTGGATGAGACAATTTCAGTGGCATATTCCTCCAGCATGCTTATGTCACCAGATCACAACACAGCACCCGCAACTCCTCACCACTACACTCGACAATTCCCCACACATTGCCAGTCCAGCAGGACATCTAACCATTCCATTCCGCCTCCAACAATTCTTATCCACACATGCCGGCACGCAGGTATATCCTACCAGACAACACTACATCCAATGCACATGGCCAACATTACAACGCTGGCTTGAACACCACAATCTCTTCAACATCACGTATGAACATTGGCACCAACATGTACATGAGCAGTGGACACAGCACTTGACACACGCACAAGAGTCCGTCACGCATCGTGACATCAAATACCTTAAGTCAATCACCAAATCACTAGTGGTCCACTGTCGGGACCATGCACCATCAGCCATTTTTGTTTTCTGTCCATACCTCTACTGGACCGTTCTTCGCAGGACTTTTGGAGACACTACAGTTTACACAGACCACTCTCACACCAACACAAGCAACACAGTTTCTCCAACAACTTGCCAACCAACCTTGGTTGCGCAAATACAAGTGGGGTTGCAGCAGCACCAACCAATGCCCCACGGCCTATGTTCTTTTAAAACAGAAGAAACCATTTCTTGCAGCTCGACCTATTATCAACTATCGCAGGTTTCTTTTCGCAAAACTCCTCAAAGCCACAGCCATTATCCTTCAACAACTACTCCAATCTTGCATGCCAAACACCTTTGGTCTTCAGTCACTTCAACAGATCTTTTCCAATCTCCAACAATTCCTCACACACATACCACCAGACGCAGAGCTTACAGTCCACAATCAAGACCTTGCCGGCTTTTTCACTTCTATTCCAGCACAGCGCATCATGCACTCGGTACGAACACTCCTTGACTCCTACAAACAACAACATCCACATGTTGATCACAATACAATGTTCACTGTCAATCTTCGGCAAACAGACAACACCTTGCGGATGTTCCGAGGCCGGCCTCGCAAAGCAGCCAACAGCCATCACCAAATCCGATTTGGCGACATTTATGACATTTGTCAACTATCCTTGCAAGCATCAATCTTTACACACATGAACCACACCTTCCAGCAAGTACGTGGCAGCGCTATCGGCAATCAAATCAGCCCGGTTCTCGCCAACATTACAGTTAGCCATGTGGAACATCAGTGGCGCACACAGCCACAAATCCAATTACTCCTACAACAATTCTCTGACCGTATCTATATCACCAGATACGTTGACAACCGACTTGTTCTTATCGACAAATCACAACAACATCATGCAGGCATCCGGCACTTTCTCACAGACACTTTCTATGAACCTCCGGTTCTCCTTGAACAAGAACCAGACCTATCTTTTCTTGGCTGCACAATCGACCCTGATCGTCAGACCTTATCCTACATACAACCAACCAACACTTGGCAATTCCAACCTTTTGCTTCAGCAGCATCAAAGCAACACAAACTATCAGCAGCATTCAGCCGGATTTGCTTGGCTGCTCGACACAGCTACCCACGTAAACAAGCAAAAGATGATGTTGAGTCCTTAATTCGAAGGTACGTATCGCTCGGATATCCCGAGAAAGTACTACGAGCCAAGGCGTCTCAGATGCTTCGGCATACTTGCTGATTGGTTCTTTGGTCAAGTAGGAGCTTTGATTTAATACCTAATATCCTCACCTCAAACCACCAGTTTTATCCGTCTAGTTTCAAAAAGTAGGTTTGTTTGACTCCTGTTTTCGACATATGTGACTCGAGACCAACAGCACTGAGGGGTGATTTCCTCACATTCAGTCCAAAACAACCACACCGAGGGAAGTCGTTCTTGGAAAAATCGTGCTCAGCGGCTTGATATACGTCTAAGTGAAAACCTTGGATCTAAGGGAGCAACCAGTGGAACAGTAACATCGTGCCCTAGTGGCTTGCTGTGTGTGAGAAACCCTGAATCAAAGGGAAAAGCAGGGGGCCCGTGGACGCATAGATGGCACGGGCCAACGAAGACCCATCTATGTCGTCGTGAAAACGTACCTGCATCCGAAATGGCAAGGTGGCCAAGCCAAAAACCACCCAAGCCGACATGTCATGACATGACATGACATGACATGCTAATGTAACAACACGACATGACGGTTATCATTTCATCTCATTTCACCCTCTCCATTATGGAGTTTACCAAAGTGTGTGTGTGTGTGTCTGTGTGTCTGTGTGTGTGTGTTTTTTAACTACCCCTTCTGCACTCCTTGTACTATGCAGGCAGGCGAGCCCTGTCATTGACACTTCAGTCAACGGCCATGGAGATGCGTCAATTTTGACGTCCGTGACACAAATCCATGGACTTACCAAACCCTATATTTAATGTACCCCTTGGGGCATTCGGGGGACCAAAAGTTGTCCAAATGCAGATAGTTGTTAGCAAAAGTGACAACAGTCCCCAGTGCAAAAACAGGAGAAATGCTAAAGGTGAAAAAAATCAAATGGTGAAAAGGATGACTCTCAGCCGCTGCAGCGAATGCCACATCAGCAGCCCCAAGCGTCAGCGCAGCCAGCAGCAAATGTCAGCGCAGCCAGCAGCCGCCAAAGCTGAAGAACCAGCGCAAGAGCAATGCAAAGAAGCCGCAGAGCTGCCAAATGCATGCAAGGGGCAAGAAGTCATACTTTATAGCTGCAAAGGGTTCAATGATCTGCCATTGTCTCCTCTTCGGTCTCTTCGGCAATGTTGCGATACCGTAGCACCAACAGCTCTGCCGAGTCCCTGTCAGCAATGCCATCCACAGGCATCAACCAGAACAAAACTGTGTTTTGAAGCACAAAATCTGGAAGTTCAACATATTTGTCAGAAAGTCTACCATCTTCGTACAGCAACCACTGATTTCTGCAATGGACAGCCGCACGATAATGTCCGCTGTGCGGTGTCTCACCCAAATGGAAAATGAAGCCGCAAATTCGAAACTGACAATGTTGAAATTCCGCTGTATCTTCAATGTAACAGGGAAAGCTGATAGTGTTGGGGAATACAACCTTGGTTAAGCTTTTGCCTGAGCTCCCTGGAAGAAATCGGCTAACTGAAATGATGAGAACTCTGCCAACCTGTGTAGCTGCGCGGCAAATACCTTGGCAGTCGTGCCACAGTTCAACAAGCGACTGAAGTGCGCATGTTTCCAGATGTGTCTCCATGGGAAGTTGAATGATACCAAATTTGTGTCCACGCTCATGTTGCACGGTTGGATCATTTTCCATCCCATCACGCAGGAAGCGTGCAGCCCACTCACAATTGACAAACAAAGGTTGTGTGCGCAGCAAAAACCAATGGGCAAATTCTGCCACGTCTTGCTGTCGTTCCATGTCAGCAATTGTCCACCCATCATTCAAAAGCCAAAGAAAAGGTTGGAAAATGAGAAGGTTCATCGGCAGTCCACTGATCGCTGTAATGGATCTGAAAAGTTCGAGACCCCCCATCGGCCACCACAAAGGGTCCAGTGCGCCTGCAAGCAGAGTTGCCCAGGCTTGGCATACCATGAAGGCATTCAAGAAACAGATGTTTCCTGGGTTCATCAAGATTCTGATGATCCTCGTGCCAGTCTCTGATGGATGTTCTTGGCCAGTGATGTCCGCTCGGTGCCTTGTGGACGAATTGATGTCCTCACAAGCTGCCAAATGGCATGATAGCAGATGTGCTTGACTTCGTTCCATGCCTCGGGCTGATACCGGCTCGAGATCATCCAAAGAAACGGAATTGCTTTGTCCGTGGACTCCGATGGTTTGGTCAGCCCATGGAATCGGATGGTCGTGGTGGGGTCTTGCACCATCCGATGTACATTCTGCACTGCTCGGAGCGCCTCTTCCAGCTTCAAAGTTGCATCCTTCGTCGGCTTCAACGTTTTGGCCGAGGGATCCCAACGAAGATAAGGCATATTGCCTTCCGAGTCGATGAGATTCAGCTGTTGGCATTCCACCCACATCTTGTCCTTGGGTCCCGCCTTCGTCAAATTGGTCAATCGCTCCTCCAAGGTCGAAAACAGGAGCACCACCAGGTGATGTCGCAATGGCGTGGCCTTTTGGCCCTGGTGCCACGCCTGAGTGGCCGCCAGCATCAGAGGCAAAATTGAACCTTGTCCTGGTTGGAGATGTAAGATGGATTGATGTTCTTGGAGCAGTTGCTGCAAGCTGTCCTCCGTTCTCAAGGCCAGTCTGGCCACCATTCCGATCAGCTCGTCGTAGGAAGGCTTGGACACTTTGTTGCCCTTGCGACTGTGGTCCTTGTCTGTCTTCGGCCTCTTGGCCTGTCGACTGCCGTCCTGACTGATGCCCAAGGCTTTCAGTTGGTCCACTGTCAGAATGGAGCTCCAGATAGCGTTGGCCTGGTCTAAGGCCTCCTCCATTGCACAGAAAAACTGCCAGATGAAAGAGCGGCAGGCAGTGTCCACCCAGTTGCGCCAAATGTCGCTGCAAAGTGCAGAATTGGCATGGGTTCGAGCAACGAAGATGAAGTCTGTGACTACAGAGGTAGGTGTCCAATTGTCTGAAATTGTGTGATTGAAGGTGTTCAAACATTCGCCACGGAGTGAAAAATTTTCTTCCACACATCAAGCAATGAAAATGCAAACGATCATGAAACTTGGGATCACTCATCAAATAAAAACCACAAGCTGCAAGCTGTTCATACGATTGACCCAGGGTGTCATGCAAGGCTGAGGGCTGTGCATTGAACTGCATGAGCTGCAATTGCACGGCATGGGATCCACGCTCAATCTCCTCAATGGATGGCCACTCACCCAAGGTGAGGGGCTTCTTGTACCAAACAGGAAATGATAGAAGCATTGCAATCAGTGCAATGTAGTCACACTCCATGAGATGTTCCAGAGGGCAGGGCGTGAACTCCTCATCCTCCAAATCATATGGCAGCAAAGTGCCGCAGAAAGAGCACCAATGTTCAAAGTGTGTCTTTGCTGCACAGCAAGCCAGTTGTTTGATAATGATCTCCAAGTTTCTGATGTCGAAATCATGAGCCACCCTGATGTGAGTCCGGGCACAGCTGAGAGGAATCCGCATGTCACACAGCAGGCATCGTTGCGTGAGAAGCTGATACACTTCTGTGCTCATCATAACGTCTTCAAAGCGCCGGGCCATCATCAGAGTGGTCACCTTGGACAGAACAGGCTCTGTCACCAATGGTTCCAAGACATCCATGAGATCTACTGCACGGTAGGGCCATGGGACAATGATTCCTGGGCCTCCATCGTTGAGCATGAGGGCCAGGTTGTAGATCAAGGGACAAGAGTGTGCTGGTGTGCCATGGTTGACAGCTGGATTGCACATGCAGCCATGTGCTGAAAACAGCACCCAAGTCAGCAACCTGATCCATGCAGCAGCTTCCCCAACGGCCTGTTCATGAAGAGCTCTCATGTGTCCCATGAGTTGAGTTGGCGACGTAAAGTGTGAGCCACATACCTTGCAGTGAAGGGACAGATGCATCTTCAATGAGGCATTGTGCACCAGCAATCTCAGCAGCCCCAACCAAGCAAGCTGTTGTACGATCTCCTCCGGAGTCAGAAGAAGATCAGGTGGAGTGCTGCGAGCAAGTTCAGCATCTGCTCCAGGCTCAGCAGTCAACCTCATGAGGACGTATTGGATGGGCAGCAAGCATTGATGTTTCCGATTGTGAACCTTCGGCACGCAAAAACAGTCCAATGGACCCTTCAATCTATCCTCAATGATGGCTGCCTCTCTCATGCATTGATTCCAATATGACGCATGGTAACTCTTCAGGTGTCGAACCAATTCATTTTTCCGATGAAAGAATTTCAAACAGAGAAGGCACACTTGCGAAAGCAGCTCTGCAATATGCTCATGGCCAAGGAGATCTTCACAGGCTTCGGTCTCAACCGCCTGTGACACCAAGCAATAAGCTTCAAATTGTGTGGCGCTGAGCTGTTCACCTGCCTGAATGGCCGAGTGAAAATGGCGCAAATGTTGGTCAAGACCGTGACGAGTCATGAATACCTTGTTGCAGCTTGTGCAAGGGAAAACTGAAGCAGCACCCCTTGCAATCTGCGGCGGCTCTTGGCCATGAAACGTCATGTACATCGCATACTGTCTGATCACCACGCAGCTGTGCTCTCGTTGGAAGTGAGTGCCACAAAGTTCACAGGGATTGCTAGGGCCCACATGTTGTTGAAGAAACGCATGCCAGGTCCCATGCTGTCGATAGGTTTCATTGTGTGAATCGCCCCAGTGTCTGAGTAGGCCCCTCATGGTCATGTGATATTTGCCACATAGAATGCATCTGTGTGAGAAATATGTAGTGAGGTCCTGTCTCTGACCAAGTGCCACAAAGCTCATGCCTTGGACATAGTGCAGGTACTCACGCACTCGCAGTCGATGTTCGACATCTTCGTTTTCCTGAAGGGGTGCCACGCAAACATATTGCACATGATAGTGGAAGTTGTGCCACTGAGTGAACATCTGACCACATCTGTGACATGTTGGCACACCCCCATGAGAGTCTGTTGCTGTAGAGACACGAAGAAGGCCTGATCTGCTGCCATGCTCAAGCAGTTGATGCCTACGCAACATGGAAATCGATGAGAAGAACATTTGACATTGTGAGCGGGAGTAAGGCAGAAATTCGGCCTGGTTCAGATCCTGGGGGTCTCTCCGTTGCTCAAGGGCTGCACTGATGACCTGTTCGAGTTGATTAATGTCAGGCATTGGACATTGATGAAGAATATCATCATCCGAAATCTGGGAAAGTCTCCTGGTTTCTCTCTGATTGGCCTTGTAGTACTGGTGTAGAAGCCGTCGCAAAGGATCAGCAATGCCAGCGCCGTTCAAAAAGTCGGCATGGGTCAGATGATTGAGATGAACAGGAGAGTGATGTATTCTGCGTAGTTGTTGCATGAATGCACGATCCAGAAGTTGAATGGTCTTCTCAGTGATGCCAATAGGCCGAAGGCCGTAAGTTAAGCAGGGAAAGATACATTGAAACCACAATTTGACTTTCTGTCGGAGACTGAGTCCCACTTTGTTGAAAATCCACCTTTGAAGTTGATGAGAAACTTTGAGTCCTGCTTTGATCCTGTGTCGAACACTCAATAGTTCAAAATTCGTGTAGCTCAAGATCACACCAAGATAAGAGAAGCTGGAGACCAGTTTGATGAGATATGGTTGTCCCTGTTGACTCGGAATACAAATGAAGGTGCCATCTTTGGTTCGTTTCAAATACCGTTTGGACAGCTTTGCACGACCAACTCCCTGCAATTTCAGGACCGCTATGGTTTTGGCACGGTTGATGGTCAGTCCAGCATCCGTCAGCAGGTCAAGAAACTTGCCAACCTTGGCGATGGCCACATGAAAATCAGCAGAAGAGGTAATTTGGCAATGTAGACAAAAATCGTCTGCGTATGCTGTGACCACTTCACGGATCCAGTCCCAATCATTGGTCTGCGCAGCCGTTTCCAGGATCCAGGCACAGAAACATGCCCACAATATCGGAGCGGCTTTACAGCCTTGCCGAATGCCCCGTTGTGTTGGCAGTGTTCTGTATTGGCCCCTGTGCCAAAAAGAAAAAGTAGTTTGATCATATATTTGGCTAAGGATGGCAATGATGGTTGGATCAGCCCCCAGTGAATGCAAAGCTTGAAAAAGTTTTGAACGCAAAACACTGTCAAAGGCCTTCGTAAGGTCAAGACTCAGAATCAAGCCACCAGCCACATCAGGGCCTGGAATGGAATGGGCTGCTCGATGAATATCAAACCGCAAAGAATAAAGGAACTCACGAACATTGAAGCAGTGTTGACGCACCCTTGATATGGCCTCTTCTCCACCACGGCCAGGAAGGTAAGCGAACTGTGGGAGCCTGAACAATCGGTCAGATACTGACTGCAGAAGACTGGATGCCAACAGTCCCATCACCATCTTACCTGAAGGTTCCAACAGGGCAATCGGTCGAAGTTCAGCAGGTGTACGACCTGATTTGCCCGGTTTGTTCAAAAATGTCAAAACTCCACCACTCCAACATGTAGGCAAATTGCCATGTGAGCTGCAAGATTCCAAATATGGTTGTAGATATTCAGCCGCAGACGAAGCTGCCGCATGCCAAATGGGAGCAGGTGCACAGTCAGGTGAAAGGGCCTTAAATAGGGGCAAGCTCTGAAAACCAGTGCACATGTCATTCACAGCGAAGGGCCATGAGAATTGTTGCACCTGAAAATTCGCATCAGTAGCTGAGTAAAGCTCCCGATACCAATCACAAAGAGCATCAGCAGCAGCAGCAGGGCCAAGTAGGTCACCTGCAGAGGAACGTAGCTGTATGCGCAAATACGGTTGTTTTGGTGCAAGTTCACGTATGACCTGAAAAAACTGGAAGGAATCATGAGCACGTTCTGCATTGGCCGCTTGTTCAAATAGATGTGCAACTCTGAGTTTTCTGGCTGTCTTGGCTGTGGCATTCATACGTCGCCGTGCAGCTTGTCTGCGGCTGACATGAAACCAAGCCTCGAACAAATGGGAGAGCTCAATACGTTCATGTATTGTTTGTCTGCGCAGGCATCTGGTGTGATGTTGAAAATCCTGAAATGGTGTGACATCATGCTTATAAAGTGGTGATGGTTTGGAGGTTTTGAAGCAAGAACTGTCAAACTGATTCAAACTTCGATGAACCTCATGTAGACGATCACAATCATGATGGGGCAGTTGCTCAATGCAAGAAGCCACTTGGGTCTGCAAGTCAATGGCAAATGTCTCCTGTCTAGTCCATCGCAAATAAAGCTCTTTGCGTTG